>JAODAL010010094.1:0-107034 GCA_025379985.1 Phyllomedusa bahiana | reverse complement strand
GCTTATTCTGTAATCTGGTTTGCTGGCCCCCAAAAAATTACAGGAAGCGCCAAAAATTTTGGCGCGATTTAAATTTAGATGATGCACAGATTTTAGCCTTGATTATCGCATGATCTAAAAATTTTGATCACCATAAAAACCTTGCCGATTTCAACTTTGTCGATAATAATCGCTCAACACTATTGGAGATGCCGGGAATCGGACTTCAGATGATCCCGCTCGTGTGAGGTGTTTCCCTAAACATTTTGTATTGTCCTTATTTACTATTGGTGTATGGACTTGTATGTAAGCATTAAAGTGTGATTTTATTGGTAGTACGAATAGACACATGGTATGTTAAGATGTGATTGGTTGCTATCTAGGTGATGGCACCGCCTTTTTGCTATATATTGTATTTTATTGGCACTTGTATTTATGCTTGATAAAGACTCTCTGTGAGTCCAAACGTTGCATTGTTTGTACTGGGATTTTTCCTTTAAATAAAGGTACACTTATGCTGACGCCGGATTGCTAATTTCTTGCTGAAGTTTGGTAGTAAGGGTAAGGCTCCCCTTACATTGGCGGTCTATTGCATTTGATGGTGCTTACATTACGAACGTGGGGAACTCCAGTGCTGTCCTAACAACGAATTTGCCTAGCACAAAAATGCTTGTCCATGCCCTGTCCATGCCATTGCAACATCCTTCTCTGTGGCCTCCCATCTAGCACCCTCGCTCCCCTTCAATCCATACTTAACTCTGCTGCCCGACTGATTCACCCCTCTCCTCATTACTCCTCTGCCTCTCCCCTCTGCCAATCCCTTCACTGGCTGCCCATTGCCCCCACCAGACTCATGTGGCCGTGAGATATAGTCGCCACGTCTCCATTCCCATGAACAGACAGATTTGCTAGCATATGTTCCAGGTCATGTAGCATTGAAATGACGTTGCTCATCCCGTAGTCCTGGCGACTGCCAAATTATATGGTCTCCTGAAAGAGCCTGAGCAAATGGCACGTGACATGCATGAGATGCCACCGGCTGACATCAAAATTGCTAAGTGGAGTATCCCTTTCCACTTGGATCATCAAGAAATCATTAATGGCCTTTCTCTGTTCATCAGTTTCTCCCTGTTTTGCCCTGTTCATCAATTTCTCTCTGTTTTTTTCTCTGTTCATAGTTTCTCTGTTCTGTTTTGCTCAAGGAGGGTGTGCTTGGCGGTGTAGAAATGGCTAAAGTGCATGCAGTTTCCTGTAAAGTTCTCTGAATGGTGCATAGTCCACCACTTGAAAAGGGAGGGACAGCAGTACCACCAACTTAGACAGGAGCACAGTCAGCTTCTGCACTTAGGGATGGCTACACGCATACTGCCGTCTCTTGGCAATCATTTCGAAGAATGACTGCTGGCACCATGAGTGTTGAGGAGCAGGAGCATCTGGACCGGTAGATGATGTGAAAGACAGGCAGTTGTCTTCGGAGGAGGTGGTGGAGCCTTGTCTGCCTGAAATGGGAGGCGTGCCACTGGGCGCTTCTGCTGCGCCAGGATGGACCACTACATCTGAGACATGTTTTTCCCAGGCCACTGGATGGTGACGCTGCATGTTGATGCAGGGCTGTGTTGCTAATGTTGGGTTCCTGGTCACGCTTTACTTTCTGCCCACAGATTCTACCTAAAGCCATGTTCGCCTCCTCTGGTGTCTTGTCAAAAAACTGCCACACTGCCGAATAGGTGATTTTACCACCAATGATCCACACTGACTGACTGTTACCGCCGCTGCCTCGGTGAGCCCCTGCAGTTCTACTTTCTGGGACCTGCAAAGTAAGTGGTCTAAATTGTGGCCCTTTTGGCTTCCGATGCGCCTGCTGCCACCCTGCTGACTCCCGGCTCATACCGACTTGCCGCTACGCCACTGCCGACGGGCAAGCTGCCACTCTCTTCTCCGTGTGAGAGAAGCCCTTGTTTCCCAGGGTGGGACTATGGGTAGTGAAGGTGGGCGATGCCAGGGGGTCTTTTCATCCCGGCAGAAAAAGGGGCCAAAAGGGGGATGGGTGGGCTGAATTTTCCTTTGGGGGCACTTTTGGCCCTTTTTTAATGGGCCCAAAAATACGTTGTCCCAGCCATGCTTGTTTCACCCGGCTCACAAATGTGAACTGCTACATCGCCTCTTGTTTTCCGGTCACCGCTGTCCTCCATAACGGTGTCGGTTTACAGAGCCTGACAGCTCGCAACATAACCCCCCCCCCCCATGCCACTCTCCTCATCACTACTTTCCCGCTACTGTAAGAAGCAGCGGATGTCTTCCCCACCTCTTTGCTGGCCACTGTCCTCAAATAGTTCATCCACACTGTATAGTGGCGCAGAGCCCACAGCACATAGTAGTTCTCTTGTACCGAACGGGACAGAGGCGGGTTGAGGACAGGTGAGGACCCCTGACCTGCTCCCGGACAATGCCAACTAAAGGTTGTGTCTTACGGATGCACCAACTCTTTGCCGGGGTTGTCAGATATCATCTGGGAGAAAGTGGATGACCTAGTGTGTGGTCAACACACGTCCGCTAGATGACACCGAAAGCTCTGGCCTCGCAAGGTGACCCCTGCTGTAACATCCCCTTACTGTGCCTGCCCAGGAACTTACTTTTTCGTTCTTTGTTACACCATGTGATCAATATCAATAATTCACAAGGGTATACCAAGGTGGTACTTTTATTACTTTCTGCCTGAGGCAGTAAGTAACAGAGGCACTAACATGATGGTTATGAAAGCCTTCATTAGGCTTCCAGCTTCCACGGATACTGCTCAGCACACAACAGCGTGCAGCACCGTTCCTCATTCATTTTGATGCCACAGTTGTACCATGGCATTTAAAAGGTAAAATAGCAGGAAACATAGCTGTCTACATGTGTAATCATTTTTAATTCCCTGTATTGAAATTATGGATGTAGCAGAGTGTAGCTTGACTGTGATATTACTCATTTCTTTGTTCTATGTTCTTACATTACAAACAAAGCCATTGAGAAGTAATGAAAATTTGTGATAAACCTCTGTGCCTTGATATCATGGTGCTGTATCTGCAAGTTAATATTTGTAGCATCTGTAGTGTTTTGGGGTATATTTGTTTTTAAATATTTTTGGAATTTCTCTTTAAGGGTATGTTCACATGGCATATTGTGGCACATACTGTATGCACCGCAATACGCCGGGTTTTTAGAAGTACACGCTGGCCAGCACATACTTCTAAAGTGCCGATAGCCAACTCCACTTGTCATTCACTTTCCCTGGCACATATATGTAAGTGATATGTCAATTCTTTTCCCCGATGTATATTGTATGCCGGGGAAGACGGCATGTAATCATAGCTCCCAATGAGATCTATGAATTACAGTTTTTACGGGGTGTAATGCGGGTGTATTAAAGCTCAATCACGTGCTGAATTATGCCCCGCAAATATGCCGGAGGCAGTGGGTAAACATGGTATCCTAATCACAAACACCCATCGTGCACTGATTTCAAACATCTCCTCTGACTTTTCTTCTGCAATACATCCGGCTGTGTAGGTTTCAGCAATGTATATGTACCCTACAACAAACAGTTCTACATCCTTTTGCTGTATGTCTGGTGGTGAAATTATTGAATTGTAAAATATGTTTTACAGGTTCCTCTTAGGATCTATCAATGGACCAGATCGCTGGTATGTATGCCTTGAGCTGTCAGTTAAGTGTGAACAGCTAACAGTTATTCAACAAAAGTTATACACATTAATATTAATTTGTTTCTCATTAAATGTCTCATGTTTAGTATCTATTTGATGCTGATGGTAAGGGGAGCTTTCTGAATGGACTCATATAGCAGGGAAGTGATTCTGCAATGGCTTGGAGTGAGCAGTGGAGAGAATGGGAGTCATAGTACTCTTTCACTGTGGCTATGCTCAAACCATACCTCTCATATTGCCCCAGAACCTTTACAGCAAAAAGGGATTTCTACTTGATGATGGTGCTATTTCCCCATGACACACTCTGACATTTTTGGTCGATCCTTGTTCCTGCCTGTGTGTGGTTGAGGTGTCCATGATGTAAACGCAGAATAATCAGACAGGAGATTAGATGGTGTGGTTGATTCTCCAGCAAGATGACTTACACAGAAATCCTTCCTTTAACTCTTTCCTTTCTCAACGTATAGAGCCAGCAGCAGGGAGCAGTTCTCTAAAAAGTCCCTTTCCAAATCCAGTTTTGACTACAATGAGTATGCTCTCTTACTCTAGGAGAACTGGAATTTGTTTTCTTTCTTTTAAAAACAGTAGTGTTGAGTCATACCAGAGGTACACTGGACATCAACAGGCCATGAGGTCTGAGCGGACGTACTTTACCTCATGCTTCAATAGTATTCCAGGAGCCCCCCCAACTCACCCGCTGTGGCTCACTCCAGATAATTTTTGTTTCTCTCTCCATTAAAGCTGTGGCTGGAGAATAGGAAAGGTGCTGCATTTACGCTAGCATGAGATCAGCAGCCCTATGCTGAGGGTGATATAACTACATCCATCTTACTGTCAGGAACAGCAACTTGAATCAATACTAACTATCAATTATCTGGCCAATTTATACACTAGCCCTCTTCCCCCTCTGTGTTTCCTAGGTGACTGCTCCTCAGTGCTTAAATGTATAGAAAAAACGGTCTAATTAAATAAAACCAGTTGAAGTCCGAATCCAATTGGTTGTGTACTGGATTTTTTTATGTTTTCTCCTTTTTAATTTGTGTATCCACACATTTTATGTCTAGTCATGTCATTGATATGATTATCTTTCTAACCACTAATGACTGTACCTTTGTATATTAAAGCCTAAAATGTTTTGAAATAGTAGATCTGGAAACATTACCATATATGAAAAGACAGGCTACAAAGCAGTATTCAAAAACTTCCACGAGTCTAACCCCGAGACTTTTACATGCAAGTAGCACAAAACAAATGGAGGAAGCAGCACCACTTCAAAAAAAGTTTACATTTATTCACTCATGTCTATAGAAAAGGCTACGTTTTAGCCCTTCCATGGGGCGAGCTTGAAAATGGCTGAAATGTAGCCATTTGTATGGACATTTGTTTTGAAATACTTGGATTTTACCTTGTTACCTTAAAAAAAACTGAAAGCTTACCTGTTTACTTCTAGAATGAATTTGGTGTCATTGAGCATTTTTTGTGATCGGGTTTTCACCCTTTTCTGGCATATAATGCATCTAAGTGAGCGGTCTAAGTTCCATAATGTGCTTAACACATAGGCGAGAGGCGTCGAACTTTAGACCTCTGTTATGCTTCCGCGTCCCGCGATCCCGCCTGCGGCTCCGGACGCAGTTTCTGCCCCCGTCCCCTGGACGGGTGCCCCGCCGCTGCCGCGGGTCTCGGGCGGCGTGCACTCGCCCCCCCGGCGCGCTATCACTTTACCTAGCCGCGCTCAACTGTCTCCCTGCAGTCTCCTCTGTCCGGCCGCTCGCAGTCCCCCGTGCTCTAAGGCGCGCGCGCGCCGCTCTTTGAGATTTAAAAGGGGCAGTGCGCCGGTAATTGGGTAATTTGGCCGGGCACTGCCGACTATTTCACTGGTGCGCATCTCCGCCTCTCGTCCTTGCCGGATCTTAGTGCCTTGCCTAATGAGAAAGCGTATCCTTTTTTGTCTCGTCCCTGAAACAACCGGTGTAACCGTACCCTTGCTTCCGTCTACAGACTCACGTTAAAATCTCTGCGCCTGCCCTGTGACCTTCCTGCCTGTCCTCGACCTCGAACCATAGCAGCCCTGCCTGACCACCTGCCTGACCCGACTACAGCCTGCCCTGAACATTTTGCACCACGCTATACTTCATCGGCTGCCACCGCAAGCAAGTCACGTCAGGGGTAACGAACCTGGTGAGAATCCCGCCGCAGTCAAGTCAATCCCCTTTGCGGCGGGCTTCTTGGTGAATACCGGACCTACTTAGATTCCGTTCCTGCGTGGCTTACAACCACTCGCTAGCGGTGGTCCAGATGATCCACTTTTCCCGTGTCAACGGAAACCGTTACAGTAATATCCGGCCATGGATTTCCCGCCAAGAACACCGCTGCCCAGTGTGGCGGATCTTATCCTCAGCGGTGGTGTCCCGACATCTCAGCAACTGGCCCCGCAGGACAAACAGCTTGGAACAGTTTGAACCGCCATGGTGCAGCAACCACGGTCACCAACCGCCCAGCAGGCATCCTCCACCTCATCTCCTGTGGCCGCTCCCGGCTCCGGCGGCTCCACTTGCTCCGTTGGACCCAAGCTTCCGTTTGTCCCGCAGCCTGCCAAATTTGGGACCGGTGATCCCAAGCTCTGGCAGGGTTTTCCTGCACCCCAGAGCACCATGCACATCGAGTTGATGGGGGACCATTTCTGTCAAACGTTCCAAGTAGGCTTTGTGGTCGCCTGTTGTCCGGGAAAGCCCTGGCCTGGCAACGCCTCTATGGGAACAGGGCGATCCGGTGACGCGGATACTGCAGGCCTTCCTCGCTGAATTCCGCAGTTTCTTCGAGGAACCAGCTCGAGCCTCTTGCCTCGGAGACGGCACACTCTTGAACCAACGCCAGGGTGAAATTCAGTCGAGAGTACGCAGTGCAGTATCGCACTCCTGGATCATCAGAGCTGTCCTTATGATGCCGCCCGCGCGCCACCCTTAAGAAAGGCCTTTCCAGCAGCATCATGACGTCCTTGCCGCAAAGAGAGTTGCCATCCTCTCTGAGCGAGTTAAACCACCTGCCACACGCATTGACGTGCGCTTCACAGAGAGGCAAAGAGCTCCGCACAAGAATCGCGACCTGTGTAGCGACCCCCCCGTCTGGCTCACGCCTGGCTCCGTGTTCCAGAGACCTCCTCTGCCTGCTTCCCGCTACCATCTGATGAGGAACCCATGCGAGGTGGATCAAGTCCCACATTTCCGAGCAGTACGAATAATCCCCGACGGCGCGCACAGAAGCAAGGTCTGTACTGCGCCAGCCCGGATCAATTTTTCGATGAGCTGTCCCGCTTCGGCAGCCCAACGTCCGGGAAACGCCCGCCACCTAGCTATGTTGGAGAGGCTCGCCTATGTGAGAACTCTTCCCTCCACTCCTGACCTATGACGGTGGAGATCAGGACTGACTCAGGGTCTTGTATTCCCAGGTCTCCCTGCTTTTCTGGACTCCGGTTCCGCAGGGAAACTTTATATACACGCGCGCCCTTCGTATCCCGTTACCAGCTTCCTAGTGGTTAGCTCTGGAGAAGCCGTTGGTGACATCCGCCGTTCACAGGGGAGCAGCTTGGAGAACGCCATCCGGTACAGGACCAAGCCGTGACCCTCCACGTGGGGCGCCTTGCATAATGAGAAGATCTCCCTCAACGTATTGCATCGTCCTCCTCTGCGATCCTGTTGGGGCTCCCGTGGCTGCAGCGCCATGCCCCTACGCTATTGATGACCGGCGAGGTTCGTTGCGCTGTGGACTAACTGCTGGGAACTCTTGGTCGTGACACCGTTCGCCCGTGCGCTCCGTTTCCTTCCAAACGTCCTCCAGGGCTCTTGTCAAGGAAGACCTACGGAATACCAGGATTATGCGTACGTCTTCCTCGGAGAAGCAGGCCGGAGGTCCTCCCGCCTCAACAATCGCCCCTATGACTGCCCATCGATCTACTGCCGAGCCAGTCCTCCTAGGGGCAGGGATACTCCACTCGCCGGTACAAGACCCAGGCCATGTCGACCTAAATTCGGGAGAACCTGCAGAATGGCTTTATTTTAACGCAAGTCCTCCTCCCTGGCGGGGGCAGGATTTTTTCTTCCTGCAGAAAAAAGATGGTTCTTTACTGGCCCGTGCCCGATCCAGACAATCGGGGACTTAACAAATCACTGGTGAAAAACCTCTATCCCTACCATGCCGCTGATCCACGGAACAGTTCGACCGGCTTCGCGGGCAAGAATTTTCTTCTTCCAAATTCGATCCTGCGAGGGGCCTACAACCTCATTCCGCATTCGAGAAAGGGGATAGTGAAGACTGCTTTAACACACGGGATGGACACTTTGAATATCTTGTCATGGCCCTTCGTTTTTGTGCAACGCCCCAGCAGTCTTCCAGGAATTTGTGAACGAAATCTTCCGGGATCTCTTTACAACGTGTGTCTGGTCTACCTAGAACGACAATTCCTGGGGTTCTCTGCTGATGTGGAGACTCATCGCTCCCCATGTCTCCGCCTGGTTTATGTGGAGCGGTTTACGTGCCCAACCACCTCTACGCTAAGTTGGAGAAATGGTCTCATTCCACCAGACCAGCCTCCCGTTCCTTGTTACTCATCTCGGACCGGCGGGTTTACAGATGGATCCTGCCAAGCTGTCGGCTGTCTTGCAGTGGCCCCGGCGGTGGCCTACGAGCTATACCAGCGCTTCCTAGGCTTCTCGAACTATTACCGTCTGTATTATTCCTGCATATTCTACCTTGGTGGCACCTATCATTGCACTTACCAAGAAGAAACTCCAATCCAAGGGCCAGTGGCCGCCAGAGCCGAAAAGGCGTTTGCTCAACTTAAGGTCAGCCTTCGCCTCTGCGCCCGTCCTGACCAGACCGATTCCGAAAACAATTCTTATCTGGAGGTGGACCCTCCTCGTCGGGCTGGCGCAATTCTTATGCAAAGGGATTCTAAAGGCAAGATTGTCACTCTGTGCCTTTCTTCTCCGAGAGACGTTCTCGCCCTGCGGAGAGAAATTACACCATCGGAGACCGGGAGATTGCTGGCGATCAAGCTGTCTTCTAGAGGAGTGGCGTTATCTCCTGGAGGGTGCTCACTACCACCATACACCATTTTCTCCGACCACAAAAATCTTCAATACCTGTAAATCGGCCAAACGCCTGCAACCCAACGTCAAGCCGTGGTCCCCTGTTCTTCTCCAGCTGCTTCAATTTCCAGATACATTTTCGGCCAGCAAGAAGAACAGCCGGGCCGATGCGCTCTCGTCCAGTTTCCTCCCGATGTGTTGGGTGAGGAGGCACGCCCCCAGCATATAATTTCCCCTGAACGCCTGATCTCGTGTGCTCCGGTAGATCTGCTCGTAAGGTTCCTCCCAGGGAAAACCTATGTCCGTCCTGCGCTCCGCAGGAGAATTTTGAAATGGGGAACACTGTTCTCTTGTTGCTGGGTCACCGCATGAGGCACGCAAATCCTTCCACCTAATCTCGTCGTTTCTTTCTACTGTGGCCAGAGCTGGCAAGGGACATCAAGGATTTACCGTGAAGTCTTTTGCGTTACTGTGTGCTCGTAACAAGACTCCACTGCCACAGAACCTTCGGGTTTTGCTCCATAGCCTGCTGGCCCATGCCCTAGGGCCCCTTGGACCATGTGGCAATGGATTTCGTTCGTCACGGATCGCCTCCCTCTTCGGGCAACACGGTCAACTGGGTGGTACCGCGGGACCGTTTTTCGAAGATGGCGCACTTCATGTCCGTTGCCAGGGCACCCTCTGCCCCCATTTGGCCACCAATTCTTTCTCCACATCTTCCGCTACACGGGCTACCGCAGCACATTGTCTCGGATCGTGGAGTCCAATTTGTGTCGAGTTTCTGGGCGGCCCTCTGCTCTCGGTGCAAGGTGAACCTCGATTTCTCTTCCGCCTACCACCCCGCAGACGATACGGCCCAAGTGGAGAGGATCAATCAATTTCTGGGATGCTAGTTTACGACATTTTGTCTCGGCTCCGAAAGGATGACTGGGCCAGCTTGCTTCTTTGGAGGCGGTAGTTGTTCCTATAACTCTCCCTGGAGTCGGAATCCACTGGTAGTAATCCCCATTTTTCATCGTCTATGGCCAGCATCCCCGCCCTCCATTACCATTGTCTCCATCATCAGAAGTTCCGGCAGGACACTCTTGCCCAAGATATGGTGTCTATTTTGGAGACAGACAGCCAGTCTCTGCAGCATGCATCCGCTACGTACTGAATGTCCCAAGCGGACAAGAATAGAAGACCCTACCCCAATGTTTTCGCCTGGCCTACCAAAGTCTGGCTATCTGCCATATATCCGGCTGAAGATCCCTCTTAACAAAATAGGGCCCCCGGTACGTAGGACCATTTGAGGTACTCGCCCAGGCATCAACCCGGCTGCTCAAACTCCGGCTCCCACCCCCACAATGCGTATTCCCAACTCTTACCATGTCCCTTGTTGAAGCACGGTGGCCCCTGACCGTTTTTTCCCAGAGTATCAAGCCACCATCTTCTGAAGCGGAGGCCTTCCAACATCTTCGCGGCCAATGAGATCCTAGACAAGAAACCATCAAGGGAAGCGTATTCCTGAACGACTTGGAGGGAGATTTTGGTCCCTGAGGAGGAGATCGTGGTGATGCCGGAGGACAACATCTTGGAACCGTGAACTGCTGGCAGAGATTTCTCCCAGCCAGGAAGAGGGGGAGGGCTAATAAGGGGGTGGGTAACTGATTGCGTCCGGCCCCGGCTATCCCCCCCTGCGGGAGCCGAATCGCGTTCTGCCCCCGTCCCCGGGACGGTGCCAGCCGCTGCCCGAGAGTCTGCGGGCGGCGGGTGCACTCGCCCCCGCGCGCGCTATCACTTTACCTAGCCGCGCTCCTGTCTCCTCTGCGTCATCCTGCTGTCCGGCGCGCGCGTCCCCTTGCTCTACGGCGCGCGCGCGCCGGCTCTGTTAGCATTTAAAGGGGCAAGGCCCGAATTGTGTAATTGCCGGGCACTGCCTCTAATTTACACCAGGGTCGCTTCCTCCGCCCGCCCTTGCCGGATCTTATAGGTGCCTGTTGCACTGAAAGAGAAAGCGGTCCTTTTGTCCTCGTCCTGATCTACCGTGTACCGTTAACCCTTGCTTCCGTCTACTGACCACGTATCTCTGCCGGCCTGCCCTGACCTTCCTGCCTGACCTCCGACCTCGAACCATTAGTCAGCCTCCCTGACCCACCTGCCTGACCCCGACTACGAGCCTGCCTGACGAATTTGCAGCCACGCTATACTCTCGGCTGCCACCGCAAGCAAGTCACGTCAGGGGTAACGACCTGGTAGACTCCCGCCGCAGCAAGTCCATCCCGCTTTGCGGCGGACCTACTTAGATTCCGTTCCCTGGCGTGGCTTACACCATCGCTTGCGGTGGTCCAGTGGATCCACTTCCGTGTCCGGAACCGTTACAACCTCATTTATAATCACACAAAAAACACTTTCATACATTCAAGCACATTATACACTGAAAACGAGGCTCGACAATTCACTGCGAAGTGCCTTCCTTCATACATATCTCCCTTTGTGTGTGTTTGGTGTTAGGACTTATCACTCATATTCCATAAGTACTGGCAGCCTCAGTGATCTATAGGGTACATCCTATACTTTATTTGTAGCTTTAGCGAGGGACAAATGTGATATTGTGCCATGAAATAGTCAGAGGTGCTATCAGAGTAGTATGATCAGTTCTGCTGTCATAAGTCGAGATAATTTCTTTTTTTTTTAAAAAAAAAAAAGGAACCACTCATATGGTGGAAGACAGAAACTGGTAATGGATGGGAGAGCAGGTGCATTGGCTGTATGGGGCCCTGCAATTACTTACGATAGTCCTGGAAGTAGTACTTACCCCCATATAGCTGTACCCAGTTCCCAGTGGTAAAGAAGAACACTCTACAATACGTGTAAAATAAAAAAATATAACCGTTTTGCAAACTTGTCCTGAGCTACTCTTACTAAAAAGATACTATAAGATTTAAAGTATGTTTCTCATAGCCTGCAAACTATGGATGTAGCAAAATCAAACTCAACAAATAGTGTACCATCAGATCTGGTGGGTGGCCATGGCAGGCATAGGGCTGCTGTTCATGGGGAATGGCAGAGAAAGGGGCAGAAAGCAAGAGGTATGTGCAGTAACTACAGTAGTTGTAGGCTTGGCCTCAAGAATGTGCTTCACTGGTATACCGCAAAAATTAACTCAACTTGGGGGCCCCAAGAATAACTTCCACTGGTGGCCCCAAGAATAAATATCTATTGTGAGCCCAAAGATTCAACTCCATGGGAGGGCCCTAAGAGATAACTCCACTGGTGTTCCCCAAGAATCAAATCTACATGGTCCCCAAGAATCAAGACCAATTTGGGGCCCCAAGAGTCATTTCCATTGGAGGGCCCTAAGAAACAACTCCACTGGTGTGCTCCAAGAGTAAGCTTCACTGGAGACATCCCAAGAATCAACTTCAAGTGTGGGCCCCAGGAATCCCAGTCCCACACTGTGCATCATGATTTCATGGCAAAGAATGTTATCTCAACTTTTTCAATGGCTTTTATTTACAGCTAGGAGCAGATACAGTTGAAACCAGAGGTTTACATACACTATATAAAAAGACACATCTGCACGTTTTTCTCACTATCTGACATGAAATCAGAAAAAACCTTACCCGTTTTAGATCAATTACGAGAGAAAGAGAGAGAGAGAGAAAGAGAGAGAGAGAAGGAGAGGGCGAGAGAGAGAAGGAGAGAGAGAATTGTTTAAGGTATTTTGATTACTTCTGCAAAGTCAAAAGTTTCCATACACTAGCATTACTATGCCTTTGAACAAATTGGGACAGCCCATATGATAATGTAATGTCTTTGGAAGCTTTGGATAGGTTTATTGGCAACATCTGCGTTAATTATAGACACACCTGTGGATGTATTTTTTAAGCACACCAGAAACACACTGCTTCTGAGTGTACCATCATGGGAAAGTGTAAATAAATCAGCCAAGATATCAGGAAGAGAATTGTGCTCTTGCACAGGTCTGGTTCATCCTTCGGTGCAATTTCCAGATACATGAAGATGCCTCATTCATCTGTACAAACAATTACATTCAAGTACAAACAAGATGGGAATGTCCAGCCATCATACTGCTCAGGAAGGAGACGGGTTCTGTGTATCAGAGATGAACGTGCTTTGGTCTGACATGTGCATATCACCCAAGAACAAAAGCAAAAGACCTTGTGAAGATGCTGGCGGAAGTTGGTAAGTTTGTCATTATCCACAGTGAAAACAATTACTGTATCAACATGAGCTGAATTACCACTCTGCCATTGCTCCAAAAGAAACATATAAAATGTCTGCAAATGCACACAGGAACAAAGACCTACATTTTTAGAGACATGTGGTCTGACGAAAGTAAAATTGTACTGTTTGGCCATAATGCCCATCTTTATGTTTGGAGGAAAACAGGAGAAGCTTGGAAGCTTAAGAACACCATCCTAACTATGAAACATGGGGATGGTAGCATCATGGTGTGGGGTTGTTTTGCTGCAGGAGGGACTGGTGCACATCACAAAATAGATGGCATCATGAGGAAAGAACATGTGATAATATGTGGCAATACTGAAGCAACATCTCAAGACATTAGGCAGGAAGTGAAAGCGTGGGCGGAAATGAGTCTTCCAAATGGACAATACTGCCAAACCGAAGCATACTGCCAAACCGGTTACAAAGTGGCTGGAGGATAACCAAGTCAATGTTTTGGAGTGGCCATCACAAAACCCTAATCTCAATCCTATTGAAAATTTTATGGGAAGCTGAAAAGGCAGATGCGAGCAAGGTAAACATAACAAACATAACATAGCTCAGTTACACCAGTTCTGTCAGGAGGAAGGGGCCAAACTTCATACCAACTATTGTGAGAAGCTTGTGGAAGGATATCTAAAATGTTTGAACCAAGTCATACAGTGTAAGGGCAATGCTACCAAATACTAATGAAATGTATGGAAACTTTTCACTTTGCTGAAAGTAATAAAAATACCTTAGATATTCTCCCTCTCATTATTCTGGCATTTGGCAAATATAAATAATTTTGGTTCCTAATTGACCTAAAACGGGGAAGGTTTATTCTGATTTCATGTCAGATAGTGAGAAAAACATACATATGTGTCTCTTTATATAGTGTATGTAAACTTCTGGTTTCAATTGTAACATGAAAAGTTGTGATATCACATTCAAGCAAAATTCATATAAGCTAATACTGCTGGATCTGAATCTACTGTCACACTCCATCCATCTGTCTTCTACTTCTTACTTACGAGCATTTAGCATACACGCAGGTAAATGGCTGATGGAAGGAAGAGGGGGGGTGTATACACTAAATGGTACGAGACAATTTTAGACTATTGTAAAATTACTCCTTTTTTAATTTTGATAAATTAGAACAACAGAGAAACAATTTTAAAAACTCTACAAATCCTCCAGGGTGGGTTTACATAATGCATTTTAGTTGTGTTTTTCAACTGCATCAAAAAGACAAGCAATATAAAAAATACAAGCATGTTTTAATAAACCAAATTTCACTTGTGTGTCAAAATAGAGTTAATTATAAAACCACTTGTGATAAAAAAAATATGCATATTGTTCTCCTGAATGTGTGTTTTTCATGCATTTTTGATGCAGAGTGTGAACCGATCCTTAAATTTATGTAGTGATTCTTATATTTTGAAGACTCTTACATATGATCTTTCTTCTTTGTATTATACAGATCTCAGATTCTACATGGTGCTTATCATAATTCTTCTATTCATCATTGGCATCTTGTTCTTGGTCAATTTTTTCAGCAATCTAAAATATAAAAATTTCCCACCTGGTCCAAAGCCTTTACCAATTCTTGGAAATATGCATATGTTGGAAATGAGAAAACCACATAAAATATTTTATCAGGTAATGAAAATATTAACGCTAACATGTAATAAAAATATATTTCATTTATTTAACCAGTTTTCAACCAGGTTGTATACCCTTCTTCCTGACCAGGCTCATTTATATTAGTTTGTGCTGTTTTGAACGCTATTACATTTTCTCGCACTCACTTATTCTACTAATGTTTCTGCCTTTTTTTTCCGTGACACATTAGGCTTTACTTTTATGTTGTTTTTTTTTCAAATAGTATTTATTTTGAAAGTCCTTTTCACATTTTTATTTATTTCTTTAACAGCAAATTTGGCACTAAAATAAGTGTAATTGTGTCACTTTTCCATCATGGACATTTATATATAGGTGATATCAAGTTTGAGATTTGGGATGTTTATATAAAATATTATATTTTGTGTGTATGTGTTATTATTATTTTATTAAACAAATTGTGCCCTTCCATGAGGTCATAAAAACACCTCGGGTTATTATTGACTAAGGAGCTGATCTGGATCTGTTAAGATCCAATAGTATCTGCAAGTACTGAGCCCCGGCAGTCATGTGACCGTTGGCATGGGAAGCAGAAATCCAGGGGGCTTCCTAGAAGTCTGTATATACAGCAATTGGGAAGGCAAGGATGGTACTCATCTGTCCCTGCCTTCCCAGTGCAGAGAACTGCTAATACTGACAGCCAGCTCTCCTCCCGTGCAGCTTCAAAGTTAGTGTTCTAAAACATCCGTGTAGAATTAAACAGCCACCACCCAGATGTTTATTGTCAATGGGCAGTGGGCAGTTGGCAAGTGGTTAACAATTGATCATGACTCAGCTACCTTCTTACCCTGGACCAACAAAAATTGTCCAAAGACACAATTAATAGATAGCTAAATACACTTGAAGGAGTTGCCCAAGATTATAAAAAACACAGCTGCCATCTTTCACAAACAGCTCTATTACCTACCCAATGGCTGTGCCTATCTTTGCAGCTCATCTCTATTAAAATAAATGGGGCTAGGTTTCAAATCAAGCACAAATGTGGACAGTTGTGATGTGTGTTCTTGAAAGAAAGAAGCTATGTCCTTCTCATCTGCAGCAACCCTTTTAAGTTGTGGGTCCATCAGAATTCTAAGACTGTAATTTAAGTAGCTTGTAAGGGGGGAGATAAGATAGGTTTAACTCACAAAAAAGTACAATAACTTCTCAATCACTTATGTGTTCACAGCTGTCAAATGAGTTTGGCCCAATCTTCAGTTTCCGTATGGGCATGACAAAGGTGGTTATCCTATGTGGTTACAACACTATTTACGATGCTCTGATCAACAATGCTGATGCATTTTCTAACAGACCCCAAAATCCTTTGTTTACCCATACAATAAAGGACAATGGTGAGTGCTTAAAGGGGTATTCTCACCATATTGTTTTGCTGTAAATATGAAGGCAAAGGTAAATATAGATCTACCAAAACATTGCTGTTCTGATTTTGCTCCCTTTTAGAGCAGTTCTTATGTCCTGCTTGTCTATACAAGCTTCCCCAGCTATTTCTTTCTACTCTTGTTGCTCCAGTTGTCTTGGCGGACTGTGGTGACATCATTCCCTGCTGTGTCTTTTCAGGAGCACAGGAGCTTGTTTATCTATGTTACTGACAAAATTTAACCCTTTAGAGGTCTGTGACCTTCTTCACTGCTGTTAAACCCTTCCATTACCAATGTTCCTATAACAGGCTGTGAAGGGCAGGCTCTGTGAAAAAGCATGATGAGGCCACCCCCCAAACTTTTATTTGTAAATTATCTCATTTCTCAAAATATTTTTCATAGATCACCACAGAAGAAAATGCAATTTGCAATTTGAAGTTGAATCTTCTCACAGATGTCTTGTAGATACAGTGGGTGAAATAGGTATTAAACATGTAACCAATTTAGTAACCAAGTAAATAGGTGCTATGGAAAGGAAACTCTCTCCATAGGTTGGTAACATCTCATCCAATGAACATAAAGAAATCAAACTATAGATGTCTAGTGTTGATCGAACGGTTCAAGAAAAGTTAAGTTTGAGTCAAACTTCTCGATTTTTTAGAACTTGAGCTGAACCGAGTTTTTCATGGTTCGTTCGATAAAAATTTACATTTGACACGTGCGCTCGATGCGCCATTTTTAGTTTCACTTTTAGCTGCTTCCTGCAGTTTTGGCAGCCATACAATCAGTACACAGCAAAGAGGAGTGTCAAAAACATCATCACTGAGGGTGAAGGGAATCTCATTGGCTGCTAAAATCACATGATCCTGTTATATGTATGTCACCGTATTTCCTTGTGAACGCCATTTGCAATTCACTCTCTGTACTGAACGCGCTGCTCTCTGTTGGCCTGCTTGCTTGCATGCATGAAGGCACATTTTTTCTCAGTGATTTTAGACATGAAAAGATGCTAGTTAGATTAGTTAGGGGTGGGTACAGCAAGCTAAGGGAATCATAGACAACAATAGTTAGGGAATTTTTTTATTGCTGGCTGCATCTTTCCCATCTTTATTCTGAGTGCCCAAAAGATCATCTCTGCTGTTTTTGTGGTACAGCTATTACAGAAGACACACTGCTACAGAAAGAAATTGCTGTCAAATACTGGTGTCTCGCTGCAAATTTGATTGAGTTCCCAAAAGTTAATTGTTCCAGTTTTGGGGTTAGAGTTCTTGCATAAGAGACTCTTAGCAAATCTTTAGCTTTTTAATATTTAGCTTTTGAACATGGAGAGAAGTAGAGGTGGTAAGTGAGAAAGGAGGGGCATAGGACATGGATCTAGAGCTATGAGACAAGGCACTCCTTCCAGTGTTCCGGCAACACACAAGCGAGCACATCGCCACTCGCAGGACCGTCAGGCCTGTCATGGCTTGCTCAGTTCCCTGTGAATCCCAGTACTGAAGAGCAGCGCCAATATGTTCTTTAGTGGTTAACACACCCTGCATCTAGCAGTTTTACGTCCTCTTCCTCTCAGTCACGGACACAAATGTCATAATCAGTCCAACCTAAAGCACAAATGTCACCCAATATACAGACCACTCCAGATAATCCATATTCTGAAGAGCTCGTTGATGACACAAAGCAGTTGGGGTCAAAAAGCATTTCAAAAGATCAAGAGGCCAAAGAGGATGATTTTGTCTGCTCTGATGCGCAATCGCTGATGCCCTCAGAGGAGGAGAAAGAAGCTGGTCCGTCGGCAGATATCCCAAGCGGTCAGCAATGCCTCACAGTGTCTGTGGCTTCTAGCCCGCAGCTTGAGGATGCAGGCTGTCAGGAAGAGGAAGTTACCTGTGATGATGATGACATTGTGGATCCAAAGTGGGATTTTGAGCAGCAGCTGGTGAGCGCATCATCATTGGAGGAGGAGGATGATGGGTTAGTGTCAGTGCAGGTCTGCCCTTAGAAAGGGAGAGTGCGGTCGCACAAGTATGCTGACATTACTCAGCCAGTCGTGGTCAGTGGTGGCAGCGGGAATACCGGTACTAGGTTTTCACAGTCGAACTGGTCCAAGACCTGTGAAGCCTGGGCCTTTTTTGATCAAGCCTCAGATTCGCCAAGTGACGTCTTATGCCGGGTTTGCTTTGAAAGCGTCAGTAGATGAAAGACTCTAAGAAGTGCAAGCACCACAAGCATGAACAGGCATATAAAGCATGAATTGCTGTTGAAGAGTCACTTGGAGAAAAAAGGCCACACAGGTTCTGGGCTTCCAACCACCGTGACATCTTCTGCCTCTTGGGCCACTTCCAAGCCCAAGTGGTCCTCTGCAGCCGATGTGCCGGAGAGGCATGAGTAAGCACCATTCCCAGTCCCAAATACTGTCAGCTATTTCCCACCAGCAACACAGCCTACAACTTCCCCTTCCACCAGTGTGACCTGCAGCCATACAGCAGCCAGTCCAGCAGCAAGCCTTCTGTGTACTAGGTGTGGGAGCATAACAAAACCCTTTCAACCTAGCCATCCCAAAGCCAAAAAGGCTGTATGTCGGCATTGCCAGGCTTTTGGCCTTGGAAATGTTGCCTTTCCGCCTGGTGGACACAAATGGGTTCCACCACGTCATGGCCCTGGCATGCCCCCAATATCAGATGCCGAGCAGTCATTTCGTTGCCAGAAAAGCTGTCCCTGCCCTAACCCAGCATGTCGCAGAAAAGATCTCCAGCATGTTGGCTGCATCCAGGTCCACCAAAGTCCATCTCACTCCAGACACATGGACTAGTAAGTACGATCAAGGGTGTTACATCTCACTGACTGCTCACTGGGTGAGTTTGGTGGATGACAGTGCCTCTGGTGATGGGTCTTGGCCGACACTCTTCCACACTGCTGCGATAGTGCAGAGTCCAGAACCCCAACCTCGACGGGTAGTATCACGTGCCAAGATAAACTAGGCCGTTCTCAAATTAATTTGTCTTGGAAACCGTCAACACACAGGTCAAGAGCTGTGGATGGCTCTGCGCACTGAGACTGACCAGTGGCTGGATGCTGAGAACCTGGCGCCAGGCAAGGTGGTGTGCGATAACAGGAGAAATCTTCTTGCTGCCCTTAGGATCAGTAGACTTACACACATCACTTGACTGGCATACGTCATGAACCTGATTGTGCAGAAATTTCTCAAGCACTACCGGGTCTTGACTGTCTGCTAAGGAAGGCTCGAGGTCTTAGCTCACACTTCCATCATTCACACCCTGCTTCGGCACGACTGGCAGTGTTGCAGCGTTATCTGGGCCTCCCCATCAACCGTCTGATATGTGATGTGGCAACCTGCTGGAATTCCACCCTCCACATGCTCCAGTGATAGTGGCAGCAGCGTAATGCCATTATGCAGTATGAAATGTCGCATGGCCTGACTAGCAGAGGTGCAGACCTCGGGGTGTTGACCCACAGAGAGTGGAGGCAGGTGAAGGATCTCTGCACCATCCTTGGCAGTTTTGAAAAGGCAACCAAAAGGGTCAGTCAGGATGATGGCATTGTCAGCAATACCATTGCGGTTATATTTTTACTAGAACAAGCGTTAGGCATTCTGCAGCAGCAGGTCCCAGGAGTGATGGAGGAGGAGGACACAGAGCCTTGCTCGCCGGAGGATGCAGAAGGCCTGACTGTTTCACAATTGTAAAGGTCTTCTTTAGGCATTGGTTCGAGGGCAGGTGCAGGATATCAGTTCAGCTCACAGAGTAGAGCGCATGAGGCTAGCCAAGACTCTGGTGATGGCCAGGATGAGGAAGTGGAGGAGGATGAGGAGGCAGGGCTGGACACCACCAGTACTGATTACCCTTCAGTGGTAAGATGTTGGCACAGATTACAGGAGGAGGAAGAAGAAGATCTCGTTAATGCCCCTTAACCCCAAGGCTTGGGAGATCCTAACAGCATCTCACACATGAGTGCTTGGATGCTACATTACCTGCAACATGATCCACGTATCAAGACAATAAAAATGAACAGTGATTACTGGGTGGCCACCCTCCTTGATCCACGTTACAAGACAAAAGTGAGCAATTTCCTTCCACCCACATAAGTTGACAGTAGAATGCAGGAATTTGAGACAATGCTCACTGAGCAACTTGAGACTTCTTTTGCCTCTTCACATTCTAATGTCACAGTGGAACAACATCAGCAGTGCGGCAGCAGTAGAATGGCATATAGTTGCAGCAGCAGGAGTGTGGCAGAAGCCTACTGGGTGACGTTTTGCAATCCATGTATACCACCTCACCAACGCCTGCAGAGACCACCTTAAGACCATGGACCATGACCACCTGCGGCTCAACACCGATGTTTTTGGACTTAATCTGGACCCATTCAACTTCTGGATGTCCAAACTGGATGAATGGCCTGAGCTTGCTCGACACACCATAGAATTTTCATCCTGCCCAGCAGCCAGTGTTATATCAGAACACACCTTCAGCACGGCTGGCGGGGTGATAACTGATAATCATGTCCATCTTTCCCCTGACAATGTGGATCGTTTGACATTTCGCAAAATGAATCAAGCGTGGATCTCTGACGATTTTGTTGCCCCGGTTCCTGATGTCACTGACTAGTAAAATGTAGCACGTCTTCTTGACAATGTAAAATACTCATTCCATCAGTCATTTATTAACATCAGTCATTCATCAGTCATCAGTCAGCCTGCCATAAGTCAGCTATTAAGCATTTCAGGCCCCACATAGCCAAATAAAATGGGTCCCCCACTCATTACTAGTTCCTATTTTTTAACATATTTGTGGGCTCCTTTTTGATTAGGGCCCCTGACAGGAGTTCTGCCCTATTGGGAACCCTGGCTACGGGGCCCTGCATCCTGAGGTTTCCCAAAAGCCCCTTTGACACATAAGAAGACACTTGTATTGGAAATGGCACATGGTAACTGGCAGGTGTGCCAATAGAGGCCTCCTGTCAGGGGCCCTAATCAAAAAGGGGCCCAGTGATATGTTAAAAAATAGGAACTAGTAATAGGTGGGGCCCCATTTCATTTAGCTGCATGGTGCTCTGAAACGGTTTATAGATGACTGATGGCAGCTCTGTCTACCACCTCACCCCCTATAACTGCGCCCCTGCCAGCTGAACCTCCGTGATCCCCGTTGGGATGTTCTTGCTTCCAAGAACATATATCACATGTTCTTGGGCCCTGGTGCAAAAAGTGAAACTAGGATTCTGCCAGTTACCATGTGCCATTTCCAAAACCGGTGTCCTATTATGTGTCAAAGGGGCCCCATAGCAGCTGCTACCACTGCACCTTGTATAGCTACGCTGTCCTTATCTTTTCAGTTAGCCACTGAAAGGAATTAGTTTAACCTCTTTTTTTCTGTGACTCTTAGAGCCAAATTTTCTTCACTAAGTTGTTCCACATATCCAGTTTACTATTCTGGATGGTAATTACAGCTTCTCCTCACCTGTATAGGTATAAAAATTAACCTGAACATCTTCTCCCATTGACTTTAATGAGGTTTGAAGTTCGAGTTCGATACGAACATCGACCCAAACTTCTTAAAATTCGCGGTTCGACTCGAACTCAAAATTTTTAGGGCTCGCTCATCACTATAGATGTCCATAAATTAACTCATGTATGTTTATGAGAAATGAGAAAGAATGAGAAGTGCAAAAATCCATGGAAAGTCATGAAATAATCTGAAATCTATGGCAATCCTGCCACTAAGTGAAAAATAATATCAGCTGGTTCAACTAATGCCCTGTAAAAAGGTGTCTCATTACCAAGGTGCCACACAAGAAACATCTATTTATGGATAAAACCAGTGAGCCATCTCAAGACCTTTGCAATCTTATTGTTGTGAAACATGTTGATGCTGAAGCTGTTGGAATGGTCCAGCCAATCACCTGAGCTGAATCCAATAGAAAATCTATGGAAGGAACTAAAGCTCAGAGTTCATAAAAGGAGCCCATAAAAGCTTCAGTATTTGAAGTGTTTGTGGAAGAAGAGGCCAAGATCCCACCTGAACAATGCAAGCGACTGGTTCCTCCATACAGGAGGAGTCTTGTCATCACCAATAAAGTCTTTTGTACAAATTATTAAATGCATTTCAATGTGTTCAATACTTTTTCCCTGTGTAATTTCTCATTATTACACATAATTTATGGACATTTATAGTTTGATTTATTTGCCTTTGGGGATTGAATGAGTTGTTACCGACATCTGGTGATAATTTAATATCAATAGCACCTTTAGAAATATATTTACTTAGAAAATTGGTGAAGTGTTCAATACTAATTTAATTCGCTGTATATTTTAATGTTGCTCATTTCATTATTCAAATCCTCATCTGTAGAGCAAGCTCTTCTTGCTCTAACATTTTCTGCTAGGGGTATGGCTGATATCATATGTCTTGGATCGCCACTATTGGTCCTCAGAATTGTATTACCAGCTTTGAGGAATGTACTGCTTTGTGTTCACTCTTTAGACAAATATCCAAAAAGAGGATGTAAGAAGTAGGGTGGACTGTGGCAGCGCCCAAATGCGTCCGTCCATTGCCCATAGCAACCACCCTTAAAAGTTCTTTTGTATTGTGGGGAGACATGTGATTCAGGACATGTAGTGCACTGTCGATAATAACTTAGATGACACAATGATCTAGAGATAATGAAGCTTTTACTTCCGGCTTTCAGGAGTCATTTCTAATCCACACAGCAGTACTGCATTTTGGAACCCAGCAACATCAGCAACCACTCACTCATGAGGGGCTCTCTTTTAACCTTCCTTCCGCTGCTACCTGTGCTTCCAAGTAGTTCCCCACTACTCACTTCAAGCCTCTTGCTGACCTTCCTAGCTGCTTTTCGGATTGATGCTTCTTCTCGGATTTCCTGCTTGCCCTGGAAGTGGGAACTTGTGATGAGCGATTGTGTCATCTATCGTTATCGAGTCAATAGTCGATATCGACAATTATCATGCCGATATCCGATAGTCGATAACAGATTATCGCCAATGACCATTAAAGTCTATGGGAGAGGAACAACACCTTCATTCTTACACCCAAACAGGGGTGGAAAAGCTGGAATTAACATCCACAACAGTAAAATGGATACGTGCTACATCTTAGGCAAGACAATTAGGCAACAAGAGTCCCCAAAAAAAAAGTCACAGACCATTCACTATCCCTGTCCTGTACCACAGCATGACCGTTAAACCTGCATGACCCACAAATTAAAAAGTGCCAGAAGGCAGTATTATTTGAACCATCATTTTAGTTGAACTGGACATTGACTATCCCTGTCCTGGAACACAGCATGACCCTTAAACTTGTCTGACCCACAGATTAAAAAGTGCCAGAAAAAGGAGTCTTTGAGCTACCATTTTAGTTGAAAAGGACATTGACTATGCCGTCCTGGACCGCAGCATGACCCTTAAATCTGCATGACCCACAGATTAAAAAGTGTCGGAAACAGGAGTCTTTGAACCACCATTTTAGTTATATGGATTACATATGGTGGTTTTGGCACCACTGACAACAGGCGGCAGTTACTATGAAATAATGTGTAAACCAATTTGCGTACAAGTGCACGATTAGCGCCAAACTGAGCCGCCTCCCCTTCCCCCCACTGCTGGACATACCAGTAGATATCCTTAAAACTTTCTCTAACTAAATAAGAAGTGAAATTCTCTAATCTAACTCTATTCTAAGCTGTAGGTGGATGGTTTCTTGAATTAGAAGAGACTATCAGAGCTATTAGAACAGCTATTGATTTAAACGCAGAGAGACACGTCCTGCTGTGAAGTGTGATAGACAGAGAATGAGCTGAACAGGAAATGCAGCAGCATAGATAAAACAAGGTCACGTGATTTTTGCAGCCAATGAGATCCATACACTGCAAAGTGGTGACATTGTACATCCTCCTCACCCTTCTCTATCCTCGGAGCTGATTGGCTGGCCGCCAAAATGACAGGAAATGGCGTGATAGTAATAGATTATCTGTCAGATTGTCACCTAAAATATCGCGTGATCGGCAATTTCCGATCAGCCTAAAAACCGTGCTGATTTCAACTTTTGTCGATAATATCGCTCATCCCTAGTGGGAACCTTTCCCCAGCTTCTCACAGTTTTCTCTGATTCAACAATTAGCTTGAACTGTATACAAGTCCACATGGACATTGGACATCTTGTCTGATAGATAGAGGAATCTTCCTCCCTCATCTCCACTGCACTCCTCTGAGGGGCTCACTTTTCTCCATCTCTGTGTCCCTCACAGACTCTCGCTGTCTCTGCTCAACCTTGAAACTGTTACAGGCTACCTGTCTAACTGGTGCAGCAGCTTCCCCCAAGCTCAGTAGCAACTCCCCTTATCCCTGACCTCAGCTCCCCTAGAGCTTGCTGATTGGCTGTCCATTCCACTGTCACTACCTACACAGGCCCGACACTGCCTGCCTGATCGATTAACTGTTTCCTTGCCATAACCTGGCTACCTCTTACCTCAGTTTGCCATGGCAACCACTATTCAAACACAAGTTCATTGCCAAGAAAAGAAGATGAGCATTAACATCATCTGCATGGAGAGGTGAACATTTATTTGTTATGACATTATGCCTTCTTGTCTATTTTGTACTCCAAAGGCACAAAAAAGGGAGAACAGTCAAAAACAATTTACTACATTGGTGTACATACATATGCCACATATCAGCAAAAAAGAAAAGCAAAGTTCAAAGTATTTCCCTAGTCAGTTTACTGGTTTATCAAGGAGCCATTATAAGTGGTGTCACCTAAACTTACTGTATACTTACCTGTAAACAAATATTCACAGAAAAAAGGATCCAATATTAATAAACAGAAGAAAATAAAATTGTAGGGTCATAAAGCTCTACTTGCAGTTTGTAGCTGTGCACTGACCAATGCAACAAAAGACAGGGGAAAGGCTTGGACTGGCCCACAGAGGAGAAGGGTAAATCCATGATTGGCCTTTGGGTCGCTCATCATGGTGGGCTTCTGGGCATGGTTTACTTAGAGAACTCCAGTCCGACACTGATAGGGGACTTTTATGTGCCATGTGCGTCAGGACTTTGCAACCTTCAACACAGCTGAGCTTTACCATAATAGCACTTACATGTTACTGGAACAGATAAGCAGATCAGGCATTTCAGAAACTGACTTGTAGCAAAGATGGCATTCTACCACAGTGTCACATTTCAGGTTTTTCTAGTTCTTTAGTATGACTCATGTCACCACAAATGATGGTCTTTGCAGACACCATAACTCGTATGTGTTTGAGTTTAAGCATCTGGTTGCAGTGGGTGTAAATGAAACACTTGAACTTAAATTAGAGTGGTTGTCTATAACCTTTTGGCCACATCCCATCACATTTGGTTCATCAGTAGAAGACCAGAATGTTGTTTATTTGTACATCTCCATAGTATTTATTACTTTTATTACATAGGTATTGTCTTTGCCAATGGAACGAGTTGGAAACTGATGAGAAAATTTACACTCTCAACATTACGAAATTATTCAGCGGGGAAGAAAAGCATAGAAAACAAGATCATTGAGGAGGCCGAGTGGTTAGTAAAAAGCTTGAAATCATATATAGGTGAGTAGTGAGATTTTGTCACGTTGTACATTTTCGGCAAGAAACGTTTGGTCTTGTATTATTATAGTTGTCTTATTACTTAATCAATTTCTTAAAGAAATTATTTTCAGTTATGTCATGTGCTTCAAATATAATATTTGCATTTTACATTTACAGGAACTCCTATTAGTAATTTCAACAGTATTGATGCTGCCGTAACCAATATAATTGTGGCCATGCTGCTCGGTAAAAGATTTAACTACACAGATCCAATTTTACTGAGGCTAATGAGTTTAGTTAATGAGAACAATAGAATGCAGGAAAGCCTGTTGTTCAGGGTAAGTCAGAATTTTATTACAATTATTTATTATTTTAATACATTTTGTAATAATTTTATTTGAGTAACAAAACATATTTTACAATTCAAAAAGGAGACTCATTGTCTATTTGCATTCAGAACCTCTGTCACTAATTTTGTCAGTTTTGAAAAGAAAAATAGTAGTGCTTGACAGACATTATTTCAGAGCCTGATGGACCCAGTTTTAAATCAATGGGATCTGTTTATCCATTATTCAATTTATGACTCTTTATAGAGCTTGGTTAATTACAGTCATGAGAAAATGAAAATATACCCTCCATAAATTCTACAGCTTTATGTATCAGGATAATTAAAAAAAATAAAAATAAAAACACTAGTCCTTAGAAGATTTTATAATTGGGTAACTTGAACCTCATATGAACAACAGTGCACCACAGATTACATCATGTCATCATTATAAAAAAAAAAAAAATGCTAAGCCAAAATGTCAAAACGGAGTGTATAAAGTGGTAGTGCTTCCATAGGAATTAAGTGGGTGAGTAGCAGCCAGGTGCTGTTAATCCAATGCTCTTTACCAAATGATCAGCGGTAAGTGTGACCACCTCAAGAAAAGCAGATTTGTCAGTTTGCTGACACAATGCCAAGTAGGAAAGACCTCAGCAAATAATCTAAGAGAAGCAACTCTTGGGACAACATGCATGCCAGTATGCTGGTATCCTTTCTGCCCCAAAACTGGTGCAGCACTGTTCTTTCAATATATGAGAAGGTGCACCCCAAAAGTAGGTGTATTAAGTGGTGCCCGCAGCGGCCAAGATGTGGGGGCGTTCTGTAGGCATGTCGCACTACAACCATATGATTCTACACATTTATGACTGTAGGACAGCAAAACTAGGTGTATTACTGCTGGAACAGGAAGATCAAGTTAATAATGGTTTACCTGAGCCTGAGTTGTCATTTTAGAACTAGAAAACGCTAAATCTATTACCTGCAGTAGAACAGGTTCATAGATTCAGGTGCATTCTACACTGCTTTAAAGCACTTTAGAACAGGCCTCTATGGGCGACATTTATGAACAGGGCTGTGCCAGAATTCAGGCCTCAAAAAGCTGTAGTAGACCAGTTCTATAGATGTATGAACAGGTGCACTCCAAACTTTGGAGCGATAAGTGCCTCGGTACCATGTCAAAGACACTTTTTAGTGCGCCAAAGTTTTGGGGTGTTCTGAGGGTGTCGCACCACATTAGTAGAAGTAGACACATTTGTGAATCTTTGACGCCAAAACTTTGGCACAGAACAGTTGAAAAAGCCAGACCAAGTTAAATGTGGTCTGCCTGAGCCTGAGTTGTTGTATTGGCACTAGACTGTGTCTGTATGTATGAACTGCAGAAGAACAGGTTCATACATTCTGGCACAGTCTATACTACAGTCGCCCTAAGTGTCCATCAATGTGGGAAGAGTTTAAGACCATTTACAAGCAATTTGAAATCCATTATTAAGCAATTAGATAATTCAAAGAAAAATAGACTTAACAAGTATCGCTTGTTTGCAAAGGATGATAAGAGAAAGCCTTTGGTTTATAAAAAGAACATGTCAGCAAGGCTTTAGCTTGGAAAGTTGCATCTAAAAAAAAATAAAAAAAATCACAAGGCTTTGGAACAATGTCTTTTGGAGGAGATACTTGGCCATAATGCTTTGTGCCGTGTTTTGAGGAAATCGAACACAGCATATCAGCACAAATACCTCCTGCTCGCTGTCAAGCATAGTGGTGGAGGGATCATATTTCAGCTTGTTTTGCAGTCAGAGGATGTTGACACTTTGCAGTCATTAAAGGGATTTTGCCATGAGTGTGGAACTTCTGCCACTTGCAGCGCCGGCTGGAGAGCTAACCACGCAGTCACTCTCTATTCTATTCTATGGGATTTCCGAGTTCAGCCGAGGGGTGCATTCGGCTCTGCTCAGAACTCCCATAGAGCAGAATGGAGAGCTGTGCGCAAGTGCGACTGACTCTCCAGTGCACGGAGGGAATCGGGGGTCCGCACCTATCAGACAATGATATTCTAATAATATACCATAATTGTCTATGGTAGCAAAACCCCTTTAAGTCAACAATGAACTTTCCTATTTAATTAAGTATTCTAGAGCAAAATATGAGGCCATATATCCAACGGCTAAAGCATGACTGGAACTACAGCAAAACTACAACAGAATGAAATGCTGTGGCAATCCTTAAAGGGGTAGTCGCATTTCATTTAAAGGGGTTGTCTCTCTACAATGATTGGGTTTTAATTAAAAGATCTTTAAAAAACAAGCAGCTTTGCAATATATGTTCATTACAAATGTCCTACTGATTTTGAGCTAGCCCAGTTCGTAGGAGTGCATCAGCTTCTCAAATTTCTATAGCAGCGGACCTGTTGATCCTTATCTTACTGGCTGTCAGGTCTGAATGACTCATCACCTTTGAAGACAGGTCTGAGCAGAGAGCCCCTCCCACACAGAATGCTTCTGTAGTGGAGGGAGGGGGAAGGAGGACTCTGGCTTCTGTGTCCATGCTGCCTGGATTAACCCTGTGTGTGCCTGCTTCCTCCTGCTCTCTACACAGATTGAGCAGAGATTAGGCTGATCAATAGATGTGACAGCAGTGACCCTGTGTGTTACTATAATCATGATGTCTGTGGAGCTGTAACTATAATAATACTATACAGATCAGGGAGGCTTGTGAACAGTTCATGCTGTGCTGTACTAGGGAAACATCCTGAGTAATACTTTGCAGCTTCCCTGCCTCTGTTCTGAGAGGGTTTGTTTGTTGTTGCTGGAGATGTGGAGATATGTAAGCTAAGCAGAGGGTATAGGAACACTATTAGTAATCATAGACCTCTCTAGGCAGGCACACACAGGGTTAACTCTGGCAGCAATCCCCCTGCTGTATAGAAGTTACGGGCGGATAGCTGCATGTGTGCTGAGGGGAGGGGGGAACAGGGAGGAGAAGAGGCAGAGAAGCTAGCACGCCCCTCAATTCAACTCCCATTCACAGACAGAGGCTGAAAGCTATTAATGAGACAACTCCTTTAATAGCTTTAAACATGTGAGCAAAGGTAAATAAAGACTTATCAGACACATTGCTTGTCTGATTTTGCTTCTTTTAAGAGTTAGAAGCAGCTGTTATCTTCTGCTTTTGCACACAAGCTTCTCTATTTACCAGCCATCTCTCTCTGCTCTAACAGGCTGCAGCAGTGGCTAGGATAATGATGTCACTATCTTCTGTGTTTATTATCTGTAAGACAAGAGCTTGTTTGCATTACTTACCGACAAGCTTTAACCCTTTAGATCACCATAGCCTTGTGCTATATAGTTTACACACCTCTAGCAGTCATGTTACTGTAACAGGCTCAGTTAGGACTAGCAGAGGTGATATGCCAAAACACTGCTATAGAACCACCCACAGCCTAACCAATAAGTATTAATCTAAAGCTGTCTGTTGCTCTGGTAAAAAAAAATGGTGAGATATCCCTTTCAAGAGAGCATTAACATATACCCACACACCTCAATGACTGGAAGTAATGCTGTCAAGGAAAGTGGCCAAAAGTCATTAAGAAAGTGATTACTTCAAGTTATTGTTGCTAAAATCTATGGATTTATAGGGTGTACAAGGTTTTTCCATTTTGGCTTAATTATTATTACATAAATAATGAAACACTTGGCTTGTTGTATGCTGTTGTACATCTGTGGTTGGATTTACCTCATTTTAAGACCTTATAAGAACCAGATGTTTTGTCTATTATGTTTTGATATGTAAAACCATATAATTCATACAGGGTGTACTTTACTTTGTCATGACTGTGATACCTACTAATTTAAAATCCTAATAAAAAATTAAAAGTATCACTCTATGCTTTTTCTCCCCTTAGTTCAATAGAAATTGCTTTTCAATATACTGCAGTAACTTTGTCTATCTGCAGTTGCATACAGAATTTCTAACTGATGTAACAGTCTCTTGGCTAGAAGAGGCTGTGCTTTTAATGTTGACAGGAAGTCTGTCTCTCCATGCAATACTATGAGATTGATATTGAACCTCTCAAAGGTAGAAAGATTCACTTCTGGGTCACAGAACTATGTTGTTTGTCTCGGCTACTCAGAGTGCAGGTCACATGACCCAGTGGCAGCAGTGAGGAATCCTGTATTCAGTTGCAGGTAAACAAAATTAGTGACATTACTGTGTACATAGATCCAATTCGAATGAACTAAAGGGAAAAGGAATCGGAGTGGTCCTTTAAGAAATTGAGGTTTAGGGAATTCTCTTCTATGAAGAAGAGATATTTTGCATTTTTTTATGAATTTTGTGAAAAATTATCATCAAATTTTGTGCAACTTATTTCAAAGTAATTTAAACTATAAAATAAATTAAATTAAAATATTCCAACGTGTATTTATTTATTTCTTTTGCATTTCTTCAAGCTATACAGTATGTTTCCATTCCTCTTGGGTTGCCTATTTGGATTTCCCAGAACATTTACTGAAAAGTTTATGGAGCTTCAAAGTTTCATAAGTGCAATATTTAACAAATCTCAGATGGAACTGGAAGCAAATGACCAGAGTAACCTTATTGATGCCTTCTTATTAAAGCAACAGGAGGTATGATGAATGTTTCAGTACTTATGAGCTAATTATTTAAAATACATGATAACTTTAAAAATCTCCATTAAATCACTGCTAAATAACACTAATGTATGCACATCCATCCGCTTATACAGACTACACATTGAGCAAAATGCAAACGGTACAAACATGAACGCTGCAACTTGTAATCCCAACATCACAGATAATGTACTCCAAGGTACCAACTGCACTCCAGCAGTAAGCAGGCAGCATGGACGACTTTAAGGCTATGTTCACACGGCTTAAATTGGGATGTATTTCGGCCCGTATTTTGTGCCGTACTGTGCTCAATATGGGCCGAGTTACATCCCAATAATTACAGTAATCCACAGTTCTCATAGAGAACTATGGATTACGCCTCCTCTCCTCGCTCACACAATATGCCGCGGGGGGAGATAAGTGACATGTCAATTACTAGCGGCAAATATATGCGCCGCTAGTAATGAATGTCTATGGGGCTGGCGGGCTAACGGTCCCCCCGCATCGTGGGTGTCGGTACGAGCTGCCGAAGTCCCGGCGTAATTGTGGAGCGTAATTACGCCCCGCAATTATGCCGTGTGAACATAGCCTAATTCTGTAAAGATGCTTATGGTTCTTTAGAAAAACTAAAGGAAACTATCAAATGTTATAGGGGTTTTCTAACTCAGATATAACTAGCTGAGACATTACAAAGTTGTAAGTGCAGGAGATTTTATCTTCAGTAAACAAAGCTACAAGTGCTTTGAGGAGTGAAAACAATTGCTTATCCGTAAACAAAAGCTAATCTTGTTAAAGATAAAAAATCTGCACCAGGTTAAGCTCAATCCACAGTGACATCACTTCCTGCTCTCTTTCTAGTCAGGAAGGGAGATTTGAACACCTTTGTGCACTCAGAGCAGAAACAATCTTTCCTGATCAAGGTAAAATCGAAAGATTAATGTATTTGCAAAAAATCTTCAGTTACCTTTCCCTACATGTTGAAAGTTAATCTTTGTAATGAGAAAACCTCTTTAAGGCTTTAACCGCTCTACAACAATTGCTGTAAGAATAGGAATCATTAAGTGGAAATGTAATCCTGCGGGCAATTCAATTGTCATCACAGTCCCAGGGACCTTATAAGGATGTTGGTGAAATTATCCTTGTGTGTATTTAATAATTAAGTTGAATTGGGACATGGATCAACATAAGTGATGATATCCATATAATTTATATGATATTGACAAATGTAGACATATCTATATGTATTTACAAATACAGTTTCTCACAAAAGTGAGTACACCCCTCACATTTTTGTAAATATTAGATCTTTTCATGGGACAACACTGAAGATATGACACTTTGGTACAATGTAAAGTAGTCAGTGTACAGCTTGCATAACAGTATAAATTTAGGGCAACATGTAAGAATAGAGACGCCTCCACTCCAGTTTTAAGGCACATTAAATGAGTGTATAGTGCGTCTTAATGAAAGAACCTGCCAGAAATCTGGCATGTGGTATACCTTGCATAGTACAATCTAGGTGCATAGCACATCATTGCTAGCATATTTGATGTGCCTAATTTAAGCACATTCAAATGTATTGTGTCTGGTGTAAAATGTGCCTAGTTCTGGTATAAAACAGATCATTTATATAGAGAATGGGGCGTCAACAGTTTTTTGCTGCGAAATACACAAAGAAAATGGCGCAGCCCTAATGCAACATGTTGCCCTTAGTGTGCCCTCAAAATAACTTGAAACACAACCATCATTTTCAAAACTGCTGGCAACAAAAGTAAGTAAACCCCTAAGTGAAAACGGACAAATTGTGCCCAAAGTGTCAATTTTTTATTTGACTATCATTATTGTCTGGCACTGCCTTGAGTCTCTTGAGCATGGAGGTCACTAGAGCTTCACAGGTTGCAGCCACTGGAATTCTCTTCCACTCCTCCATGACCACATAAATATGATGGTGGAGGTAAGAGACCTTTCACTCCTCCACTTTCCGCTTGAGGCTGCCAAACAGATGCTCAATAGAGTTTAAGTCTGGAGACATGCTTGGCCAGTCCAACACATATGCCCTAATTTTCTTTAGCAAGGCAGCCGTCGTCTTGGAGGTGTGTTTGGGTTCGTTATCATGCTAGGGTCACTGGTAGGAATACGATAGGGTGAGATTCTATGCTTCTTCCCTAACCATATTTTGGTACACCTACTTAGTCTCTCTGATATTCCTAGGATGGACATTGTTTCCTGCATAGCATTATTTGCCTACACCCGTAATCCCTCTGGTCTTCTGAAGGATGAGTAATAATTTGTATGACCCGGATTGCTTTTTGTGGATATTCTAAAATAGGGTTTTATTGATATAATTAACAAATGTTATGTTTTAAGGGATATTTGTTTTTCTTCTGTGATATATATGTTTTTCATATCCAATACTTTGAGATTTGCTATTTTCTGTGTTTACACTTTTAGTACACCCCATGATCCTATTTTCCTTGGCAGCTGCTGCCTGACACTGGCTGTTACAGTTCAGTTTATTATTGGTATGTTGGTCTCCTGTAACTGCAAGCAAGTACATTTTATTTCACACAGGGCACTGTAGAATCCATGCTGTATTACCGCCATGCGAACTTCAATGTGTTAGTGGGAGATCTGTTTGGTGCTGGGATAGAGACCATGTCAACCACATTGCGATGGAGTCTTTTGCTGATGATCAAATACCCAGAAGTTCAAAGTAAGACATTAGAAGAGATTTCCTAGGGTGATTACTATTAATATGCTGTACAAGAAAATTGAAAGGGGGCTACAACCTCCACTTTGATGGACCTACCCCATCCTTTCTTTATATGGATGGCCACATAATCGAATGGCTGGCATCTAATGCTACATTTGGCCTCTTTAGTGGAAATGTATGGACAGAAGGGATTTCCCCCACTCTGAAGCTTTCTACAACAAATCACACTCTTTCCCACCGTCTAAACTTTCAAAAGCAACCTGAATCCCTGGTTCTGTAGAAAAATGTACCCTTCTCACAACTCTAAAAGCAGCTTTCATTCTGACCTAATATCTCTTTCCCTTGTAGGTCTTTTTTTTTCTAGCACCACTACTCAATAAAAGCAATACCACACATGGCCTATGGACAAGAGACCACACATGGCCTATGAACAAGAGTGGTGCAGACACCTTTTTTTTAATTTTAGACAACCTGGTTAAGGTTTATAGCTGGCGTAGGCTATATATATTTGCTCATTAATTAAAATAAAATCTATATTTTTGTCCTTATAGAAAAAGTGCAAAATGAAATTGAGAAAGTCATTGGATTGGATCAACCAGAAATGGAGCATAGGAAACAGATGCCATATACAGACGCCGTCATTCATGAAATTCAAAGATTTGGGGACGTTACCCCGATCACTGTACCACATGTGACTTCTCAAGATGTTACATTCAGAGGGTATTTTATTCCAAGGGTAAGCACCATGTTCCCTTCAAGAGGTTGTCAACGGGTATTTTTTTTTTATACATTTAAAGGACCACTCATTTCTTTACCCCCTTTGGTTCCTTAGAAAATACTTCTAGTCGCACAGTCAGTGTCGGACTGGGGATCTGGGGCCCACAGGGGAATTGATCTTTGGGGCCCACACTACAGCTACTGTACATGAAAATATTATCGGTCTCTAGGACATAAATGCGCCCATTTTACCACATATTACAGTGTGCAAAAAAGAACTGTATTGTATAGTACCCAATACAAGGGAGTCACATATCTGTCTGTCTCACACATATGTCAGTCTAACATATCATAGACACATGGCTAAGTAGCTCCATCCATATCCCCCACCATCAGCCCACATACAATATCCCCTTCCATATTTCCTTTTGTCACGCACCTCACCACCTTCTAAAATAAACACCAGGAAAAAAGTAAAAGTGTAATTCCTAATTATAGGGTCAGGTGTTCCCTCACTTTTACAATCAGGGAGACGTGTATGCTGCCACTATATCCGCGCCGATATAACCTACAACACCGCCATATGGAGACCACATAGAGGTTTGACACCAGCTCGGGACACATCACATTACAGTGAATACAGCACTTAGCCAGTATAGAAGTAAAATAACCCCTGAAATCAGGAACTCACAGAAGATGTCTTATCTGATGAATCGTTCTCTTCTCTGATGAGTCGCTCTTTTTCTTTTTTCTTCTCCATCCGTTCCACACCGCCATGATGACTTGTCCCGGCCACAACTCATCCCTGCAGAAATTACACACAAATATCTTAGAATCCTCACTTTTCCAGCACCACTTTACCTATTCCCACCTATGTACTAATTTCTCAGGGGTAGAATAGCAGGTACAAGCCATAACTTAGAGGCCTAGTATCCTGGGAGGATGGAAGGTGGGGAGAGAACTAACCCCCTGGAGATAATGCTACAACTATGGGCTGCTGCCCTCTCAATTATATTACCAGGTAGGTAGACAAGACCCTAGGGAGGTAGGCAAATGGGCAAGACCCCAGGTAACTAGATAGGCCCTATTTGGGTAGGTAGACCCCCGCTGGATAAGTTGTTAGGCCAGCCCCAGGTAGGTTGGTGGGTACCTAGCCACGGGTGGGTAGGTAAATAGCCCCCAGGTAGATAAGCAAACCCCAGTTAGGCAAGTTGATAGGCTACACTTAGGTTGGTGGACCCCAGTTAGGTAGGCTGTAGGTATGTGTTGGTGAGTCCCAGTTAGTTAGGCTGTAGATAAGTGGTTGCCCCCAGTTAGATAAGCTGTAGGTAGTTAGGGCCCACTTTAAATAGGCTGCAAGCAGTTAGGGCCCCCCTTTAGCTAGTAAGCAGGCAGTTAGGGCCCTCTTTTAGGTAGTATGCAGGCAGTTAGGGCCTCCTTTTAGGTAGTATACAGACAGTTAGGGCCTCCCTTATTTAGTATACAGGCAGTTAGGGCTTCCCTTTAGGTAGTATACAGAAAGTTAGGGCTTCCCTTTAGGTAGTATGCAGAAAGTTAGGGCCTCCCTTAGGCAGTATACAGGCACTTAGGGCCCTCTTTTAGGTAGTGTACAGGCAGTTAGGGTATACAGGCAGTTAGGGCCTCCTTTAGGTAGTATACCGGCAGTTAGGGCTTTCCTTTAGGTAGTATACAGGCAGTTAGGGGCCTCCTTTAGGTAGTATACACGTAGTTAGGGCCCCCTTTAGCTAGTTTGCCGTAGTCAGGGCCCCCTTTAGCTAGTGTGCCGGTAGTCAGGGCCCCTTCTAGCTACTGTACAGGCAGTCAGGGCCCCTTTTAGCTAGTGTGCAGGCAGTCAGGGCCGCCTTTAGCTACTGTGCCGGCAGTTAGGGCCCCCTTTAGCTAGTTTGCAGGTAGTTAGGGCCCCCTTTAGCTAGTTTGCAGGTAGTTAGGGCCCCCTTTAGGTAGTTTGTAGGTAGTTAGGGCCGCTTTAGCTAGTGTGCAGGTAGTTAGGGCACCCTTTAGCTAGTGTGCAGGTAGTTAGGGCACCCTTTAGCTTGTTTGTAGGTAGTTAAGGGCCCTTCTAGCTAGTTTGTAGATAGTTAGGGTCTCCTTTAGGTAGTTAGAAAAAAAAACAACTTACCTTTCTCCCGTTCCCGCTTCGAGCTCCCCGCCGGCTTCTAGTGGAGCCCGGCATAGGTGGCGCGATGATGTGACGTCATTGCACAGCCTACGGCACCAATAGAGGCCAGCACCTGGTAGGCTTAAGGTCTAGCACCTTAGGCCTACCAAGTGTACAGCCATCAGCGCTCTGCACCAGGGGTGCCAATAGGGCAGTACGGGTAGTACTCCTGTCAAGGGCCCTTATCAAAAAGGGGCCCATTGATATGTTAAAAAATAGGAATTAGAAATGGGTGGGGGCCCCATTTGATTTGGCTGTATGGGGCCCTGAAACGGTTAATAGATGACTGATGGCAGCCCTGCTCTGCACTGCTGACACCGCGCAGCCCCAGGAATCCAGGACATTAGTCCCCAACTCCCTGGCCCTGTCTCTGAACGCTTGGGACAAAGGGCCTAGGCGTTCATAGACAGGATGCGGCAGCCAGGCCCCGGGGAGCAGCAGCATTGCCTCCAGGGCCCACAGGAGCTTGGGGCCACCGGGGGATCCACCGACTCCCCGGTGGGACAGTCCGAGCCTGTGCACAGTTGTACCAGTAATTTTGTTAACCTGCAGCTGAATACAAGATTTCTAATCGCTGCAACTTGGTCATCTGACTTGCACTCTGAGTTGCTGAAACACAAAGCATGGTTATTTGACGCAGAAGTGAATCTCTCCATGCATTCCTATGGGAGGTTGAAAGTCAGTCTCATAGGACTGCATAGAGATAATGACCTCCTGTCAGCATCAAAAGCACTGTCAGTGTGCACGTCACATGACCCAACAGAAGACTTGTGGATCAGTGATAAATCCTATATTCAGCTGCAGGTAAGCAAAATTACTGGCAGTGCTGAGCACCTCATAGTATTTCCTAATGAACTAAAGTGGGAAAAAAAACATAGGGGTCTTGTAACATGCTGCTGTAGTGTCATCATAACTGCAGCCACTTATTGGCTCCAGTTGTCACGTGCCAGCCCCTGACATCACCATTCAGAAGTGAACAGCTCAAGTGGTGACATCAAGCAACAGCATGTGACTACTGTATCAGTGGCTGCAGCAATGACAAGCCGACTATAATGTAGGAAGTAAACAGAGGACCACCGGTAGCGGCAGTGCTGGAACAGAGGTGAGTATAAAGTTTTTTTTTTGTTTGTTTTTTAGTACTGCAACAATATGTTACATTTATTTAAAAAATGACCCACACAAACCCTTTCTGTTTAGTTGAGCACAGTGCCATACTTATGGTGATGGATGTGTCTGGTACTGCAGCTCCTAGCAACCGAGTCTAATTTAAGTAAAGTTGTAGTAACCTTATGAACCAGCAGTGTCGGACTGGGGTGCATAGAGCCCACTAGTGGGATTTTATTCTGCACCAGTTGATTGGAATGTAGTTGATTGTGGGGGTCAACCCTTCAGCTGCTGTGCAAGACTCTTATACTTTGCCTCTTGCTTTCTGCCTCTTTCTCTTTGTCTTTCTGTCTTTCCCAAGGATGCAGATGCAGTTTAAAAGAAACTCCAGGTCCGCCATGCTCAGTGTTTCCCCTGTGGGCCAGTCGGAGCCTGTGTACCACTATGCAGAAAATGTACATACAGAACTTATTTGCCCAATTCCTTCATCCAGCTTATTGGAAGGAATGCTGGGAGTTATCCTCTCTCTTTCCAATGATATCTGATCGATGGAAGTCCATCTACTATATATCAATGTCCTGCAAAGCTCCTTTTCTTAAGTACAGGTCTGTTTGGTTTCAGAGACAGCATCACCCTCCTCTATAACTGTATCTAAACCTGCAATTTATATGAATGAGTTAGAGCTGCAATTCCAGACATAGCCTATAGATATGAATGCAACTGGTTTTGGAAAACAGCAGACTCTAAACTCTACTAAACCTTTAGACTCTTACTAATTCTATTAATGTACCATATCTTTATCAAGAAAAATCTTGCTGACAGTAGGTAAGTTATATTATATTATATGGCCAAGAAATGTATTTTGTCATTCGAATACAAGCTGCCATTGGTGTTAGCATGCAGTGATCAGTTGATTTTGATAAACAGGTCCGGGCTGGCAGTGATCCTTTTTGAGGAATGGCAATTCATGTAATGCATGGTTGGCTCACAGACTCTTGGGGCGACATGTATGTTCGAAGTATGTTCTGGCTGCGGCAGAAGTCTGGAGTCCTTTCAGCCCAAAAACTGGCGCACCCCTGTTCACTAGACTTATAATCAGGGGCACTCCTAAATTAGGTGAATTATCGGGCGCCTGTGGCACTTTGCAATGCGTCTGAGATTGGGGGGCGTACTGGAGGCGTGTCACATCATAATTGTAGCTACACAAATGTAGCTACACATTTAAGACGGGAAGACAGCAAAACTAAGCGCATTACTGCTGGAACATGTAGACTGTGTTAAGAGTGGTTTACCTGAGCCTGATTTGTCATTTTGGAGCTAGAATTCCCCTAATCTATGACCCACAGTAGAACAGGTTCATAGATTCTACACTACTAATGCGTACAAAAAAATGGCGCCTGGGCGCCAAAACACATACATGTTCCCCCTGGTGCAGGAGTCGATCTTACCCATCTTTGGCCATGGAGGAGGACTTGGAGGATGCTCTTTCCAAGGCCCATTTGCTGTTGTCAGGCATATAGGCAGATGTTATATTAAACCCCATTTTCAGTGATCAGATATCAGAAACCTTTGTCTAAAATTCAGGGGAAAATCGGATATTAACTTATATAATAACATTGGTTACAATCCAAAAATGTACTTTGTGTTAGCTATAATGTGCTATATAATTTTAATAATGTGGACTTTCTCCAACCCCCAGGGAACGCCTGTCATCCCGGTGCTGCATTCTATCCACAAAGACAATGAATACTTTGAAAAACCAGAGGAATTTTATCCAGAACATTTTCTTGATTTAGAGGGAAATTTCAAGATGAATGAGGCCTTCATACCGTTCTCCATAGGTAACGTACATACTGAATGACTCTATTGTAGGAGGGGTCAGGCTATTAATTAGCAACACTCTTCTAACTACTTGAAAGTGAATCCTCCATACATGTAAATATGTAATATCCAGAATTGTGAGCTATTCCTAAGTAGAGTACCCAGAATGTCTATTCATTTTAATGTTGTTGAAAAGGGGTAAAATTCTTCATTAAGGAGGGGCATCATGTAGGTGTTTGGAGACTTTTATGCCTTAGTTGCTCCACTGATATTTAAATATATTTTAAAGGCTCAAGGAAAAGAGCATGGACTTTGTCACCTATTGGATGTAGGGTTCCTCAAGCCACATCTGACTCATTGAGCCTCGCACTGTGAATGGGATTAATGTCATACCAGTTATTTATCGACAGTCCACATCCAATGGGTGGTGCTGCTCTTTCCCCATGAGCCTTTAGGAATATATTTAAAGCAATTAAAGGTTATAGGTCTCAATACATCTACATGTTCCCTTTCCCTAATAAGGAACATTACCCTTTTGAGCAATGTCTAGAGCCTCTCACCTCATCAGCCAGCATTTTACTGTACACTACGGGGAAAAAAAATCTTTTTTGGCTTCCATCAAATTTACATTGAAATGCTCAGTGATTCATATGTGCCTCCAGGAATGTAATACCCAATAGGTGGCACCTCAGAGTCCCATATCTTTTCCCATGAGCTTTTTAGAATATATTTAAAAGTTAGAGGAGCAACTAAGGTAAATAAGTTTCCACACTCTTATAAGGTGCCTTTAACGAATGAGCAATGTTACCCCTCTTGATCCACATCTAAAGCCTCTCACCTAGCCAAACAGTATTCTAATCAGCACTGATGAAGGACAAACACCCCAAACCAGCTGTCTGCAGATACATAGCTGGCATTGGATTAATCTCATTCAATAAGTGGCCCTGCAGAGTCTTAGCTCTTTTCCCATGACCTTTTTAGAATATATACATATTTTTAATGGGTTATTGAAATTCCTAATTTGCCCTGTGGTGGCACTGCAGTAATGTTAAATACTTGGGGTGATATGTATGAACTGGGCTGCACCAGATATCTGGCATGTTTTCAGCCCAAAATCAGGCGGCGCCCCATTCGCTACATGTTTAAAAGTCTCGCACACCGTTATCAGGCCCATTACATAGCGCCCGTGGCACTTTGTAATGTGCCTGATTTCGGGGGCGTGTGGGAGGCGGAGCACACTAGAACCATAGCTTTATAGCTTCGCTATGGCATTTCTAGGCGCATTACTGCTGGAACAGGTAGAGCACTTTCAAAGTGGTTTACCTGAGCCAGAAATGTTGTACTAGTGCTAGAGTGCACCTGATTTATGACCTGCTGTAGAGCGGGTTCATAAATCTGGCGAATTCTAGCCTATTGTAAACGCCAAATTTCATACATGCCGCACTTACTGTTAAGCTCTCCATTAAAGCTGCAGGACACCCAGAAAGAAGCAAATATCAAGCTTGTTCTTAAATGTCTTGATCTACATGAATATAAAAAATTCCTCTAAAACTTTATGGATGAAATTAATCTATACATTTATTTTATTTGGACATTTTGGGGTAATAACTGTAGTGCAGTCTCTAGAGGGTATTTAGCAAACAATGTCAGACTAGGGTGCCTAGGGCCCACCAGTGAAGTTGATTCTGGAGGCCCACCATTCACATATTGACTGTACATGCTTCTTATACTTGGCCTTTTGCCAAGTATGCTTTTCTCTGCCTTTCTGGCTCTTCTAAGGTTTTCTATATACAGTTGAAAAGCAGCTGCAGGTCTGTCATGCCCAGAGGTCCACCGTGGGATTCCCCTGTTTCCCTGTGGGCCAGTCTAAGCCTGGTAGCAAGTTCTGGAGCTCCCCAAAAGTTGGTGTGGACGGCATCATTTTGATGTCTTTCAAAGTTACATAGGGGGTGCAAAAAATGCAGTCTCTTCCTGCAGATGCCCAGAGGTCTTTCAGCTCCATTCAGGGAGGCCAATACTACCTGGGGGAACCATGTGCCTTAGGCTACCCCACTGATTCACCTATTGTGGATTGGAAACAATGTTACTTTACTTTAACTGGTTTCTACAAGTACTTTTCAGATGCTCATGCAAAGGGTTCATTTATACCCCATGTATTTGAACATTGCTAGACTATTTTGAATGTTGCTTTCACCAATTATTGAATAGTATTTTATATTCTTATTGTTACATGGATTATTAATATTGTGCTTTTTCGTTATCTTTAGGTAGAAGAAGTTGTGTTGGTGAGACGGTGGCTAGGATGGAGATCTTTCTGTTTTTCACAACACTTTTGCAACATTTCATATTCAAAGCCCCAGCAGGGGCTAAGCTAGACCTCACCCCTGAATGGGGGTCTATAAATGCACCCAAACCTTTTAAAATCTATGCCATACCTCGCAGCTAGAGCATGGAGTCAGGGACTTATTTTTTTTACTTTTATTGAGTAAAATGATTAGATCACTTTCATAGAAAACAACATGAGCGACCTGACCTCTCCTCCTTTGATCTGTTCCTTTGATAGTCTTATGGGTCTTAAGGTTCCGTCCACATGAGAGTTATTTCCAGTCAGAATTCACATTTTTAAAACCATGAAAATCCGACTGTAACCGATTCCCATAGACCTCAATTGAAAATCCAAGTTGTAGTCCACACTTAAAGTTTCTGTGGTTGAATTTCAAAACTGACTTTTTAAAAAAAAAAAACCTTAGAATAAGTTCAATCTTTCACCATATTTCAAGTAAAAAAACATCCAAAACATTTTTATGTCCGATCCCCGTCCAACACCAAGAAATTGGGCTGGCTGTGAATCCGTTGGAAAGAAAAGACCTCAAAATCCACATAAAATTCTCGTCCAACAAGGCTTTCAATGGTAGAATCCAAGAAGTTTCTCATGGTCATGTGGACATGCCATAAAAGTGGGATTCCAACCTGTCAGACATTTATGATATATAGTACTGATACATCAAAATGTCTACGTTTGCAATAGCCCTTTAATTTTTACAGATATATCTTAATTGCCCCTTTTGTATGCAGTTGGTTTTGAATTATACAATCAGTGATTTTCCTAACAACCTGTGAGGACATGTAAATCATTGTATAAATTAAAGAATTTGGTGCCTTCAATCACTTGCAGGCTGCACATTCATTTCGTGTATGGGACTTTACAGGGTAATGATGATTTCCTGCAGTCATTTGCTTCTTCCCTGCTGATATCAAGAGAAGCTAGATAAAAACCTGTGATTACAGCACCATGGCCACCGATTCAAGCAGAGTGTATGACTGTAATATTAGTGGAGGGGACTAGCATCTGAGTAAGAACAGTGACAACAACCATGTGGTGACTTCACTGTGTCTGTAAGGCTATGTTCACATGGCATAATTGTGGCGCGTACAGTACAGCCGCAACTACGACAGGTGATTTGGGAGTCACGCTGATCGCCGGCCCCATTGACATGCATTACTCACAGCGCATATTCGCCGCAAGTAATTGACATGTCACTTATAGTATTGTACGAGCGGGGAGAGGAGGCATAATCCATAGTTCTCTATGAGAACTATGGATTACTGTAATTTCGGCGCACATTTAAGAGTGCAGATACAATGCAAAATGCACGCCGAAATTTGCCCATGTGAACATAGCCTAAGGCTTAGTTCACAACTGTTTTTTTTCCCGTTTGACTTATACAATGGGAAGATCTCCTGATGTATTTGGTAAATAGAGGCTGTGATGAATTGATGATGTAACATTAATTGCCCAAAGGCTATCATGTCATCCATATAAGGTATACATGTCATTGAAAGCTCCTAACACATATATTTAAGGTTCGCCTGGGATGGCTCAATCCATCATACCAAGGCTTCCATGTAAAAAAAAAAAAAAAACAGTATGCAGTATAGTGTAATTTCTTTTTCTGGAAACTGTTGGAAGGAATGGTATACTAAACTATATTATACCAACAGGCGGCATACACCAGGGGGGGACATGTATGAATGGGGCTGCACCAGAAGTCTGGTGTCTTTTCAGCCCGGGATCTAACGAAGCCCTGTTCACTCTTTTTTTAAAACGCCTGCACGCCAATAACAGGCGCAGTACAGAGTGCCTGCTGCACTTTGTGATGTCCTTAAGTGGAGAGAGATATCACGGCACTTCACCAAGGAATGTAATAAAAAACCTTACTTTATTCGGCAACTTGTTTCCATAGGTTAAGGCAAACGGGATACACGAGGCCACGCCAAAAGACTGACAGACCGGCAACAGCTGTTTCGCGTGTAAGCACACGCTTCCTCTAAGCCTAAGGGGAACTACGTCACCACGTACTTTTATTTCCCCTCCCGCTGTCAGTCGTCATTAGAAACGAATACATTGTAACTAAACAAATTCCATTCATAAAAATGAAGACAGATGATTACGGTCATTCAGACCTTGAAGCCCTAATGCATTAGTACGTAATATCCATCGTACCTCACACTGTAGTAACTTAGTATGACGATCTAATCCTCCTGAAGAATTTAAAATACGTTGCAACCCTGCAAATTTAACTCCTTCTATCTTATTATTATTATGTGTATCTTTCATATGGGAAATCCATCTCGGAGCTCCTTTTCCGTCTTCAGAGGGTATAGATGTTCTCTAAACCTTATTTGTAATGGTCTTATTGTTTTCCCCACATAAAACTTTTTACACGGACACCAGAGTGCATACACCACGAAATCCGATCTACACGTCATAAATTGATTAATCGTAAAATCCTCACTGCCTAATTTTATGTTGTTTCCATTATTAAAATATTTACAGTAATTACAACTACCACATTTATGGTTACCTTTTGGAATACTACTCTGTAACCAATTGTTTCGTTTTCAATTAAGCTTCGATTCACTAATTCATCTCTAAGATTTTTTGTACGTCTGAATGAGACCAATGGGGGATATCTAATTTTTTCATGAAGTATCACATCATTTTCTAGCAGATACCAAGATCGATGTATTGCTCGTTTTATTTGGTCTGCCATTGGACTATATTGGAATGAAAAAACACATCTGTCTAATTTACCTTTTCTTTTATTTCTATTCACCAATTTTTCTCTATCCTGTTTCATAGCTCTCACAAAGGCCGATTGTAAAATATTTTCACTGTATCCACGGGCTCTCAACCTTTCCATCAATTCCATGGACTGCTCCAAAAAATCATTATACTCTGAATTATTCCTACGCAGCCTCAGGAATTGACCATAAGGTAGTCCCTTTTTAACAAGTCCCGGGTGGAAGCTTTCGCTATGTAGTAGGGAGTTAGTTGCTGTTGGTTTTCTATAACCTCTTGTAATTATTTTATTTCCCTCTTTTATTTCAATCTTGACATCCAAGAAATCAATTTCTCTGTCTCCAAAATTAGCTGTAAAATTCATGTTCAAATTATTTTGATTTATATAATCTGTAAATTTTCTCAAAATCTCCTTACTACCTGACCATATAATGAATACATCATCCAAAAATCGAGACCAATGCTTAATGAATTTCAGGAAGGGATTCTTCACATTATATATAAATCTTTCTTCCCAGATTGCCAGAAATAGAATAGCCAACGTAGGGACTACCGGCGTCCCCATCGCCGTCCCAATTGTCTGTATATACCAATCCTGCATGAACATAAAAAACATTGTGAGTGAGAACAAAGTTCAACAACTCACAAATAAATTCCACATGTTCCTTATCTACCTCTTTCCCATGTAAGAGGTAGGAAAGAGGTAGATAAGGAACATGTGGATTGTCCAAGATGAAATAGGTTTGTATAATACTTGCCAATCTTTGTGATTCTTCTGGGAGACTCCTAGAAAATGGTTTGTAAAAGAGGCACCGAAAAGTAAGAGGTCTTCCAATGAATGTTGGTGGCATTCCTGAACGAGGTTTTAATCACTTGATTTCAGATCCTCAAAGGTTGGCAAGCATGGATTTTATACAACAGGCTTATATGCAAACAAACAATATATGCTGTACAAATCTGATTGATGGGGGGTCTAAAAACCGCAATGAATTTAAGTCAGTAGCAACTATGGCACTTAAGGGGACTCTTGATGTAAGGTTACTGGCACCCCTACAAGACAATTGTATAATGTCAATAGGCAGCAATTGTAGCTCGGGGCCTTCAATAAAATGGAATAAAAGCGAAGTCTAATGTATGCTAAAATTATATCAAGGAACTACAACTTGTGCAGCAAAACATAAGTCCTCATACAGCCCTATTCACAGAGTATAAAAGGTTACATGAAGTATTACAAAAAAGTGATAAAACATAAAAACATGTGAATTTGGTATCCCTGTAATTGCAATGACCAGCAGAATAAAGTTAATATGTTATTCATTTATACTGCATGAATGCCATGAAGAAAAATCAGCAAAAACTATGATGGCATTGATTTTTTTTCCTTTTGTAATTGATGGTCTATCTTTGGCATTTGCCATACATTGTTCATCAGCGGGTCTATGACCCCTTTGATATCTCTGTCCAGCTAAATTTGGATAATTAACAGAGTAGTGTTGAGCAATTATTATCGACAAAGTTGAAATCGGCACAGTTTTTTATGTTGATCGAAATTTTTAGATCATGCGATAATTTAGGTTAAAATCTGTGCATCATCTATTAAGATCACGCCATTTTCGGCACTTCCTGTCATTTTGGCGGCCAGCAAATCAGCTTACAGAATAGAGCAGGGTGAGATGTGTGTGCGATGTCATAACTGGGATGTGTATAGTTGCGATTGGCTGGAAAAATCACATGACCTCGTTTTACATAGAACAGCGTTTCCTGTTCAGCCTCAGTGTCTCTCAGCGTCTCAGAGCAGAAGGACGTGCGCTCTGCTCGTTTCCAAACAGCTCAGCAAATTAATCAATTTTTTCACAGAGAAAGCTCTACTGTTAGCTGTGATCCTTACAACTTAGATTAGAGATTGGAATATTTTATGTAGTTAGGTAGAGAATTTTAAAGGAGCATCTACCACTGTAAAGTCACGGGGGGAAGCGGAGGGGGGGCCCCCGCGGGCGAACACAGACAAGCTCTATAAAGAATACTGGATAAAGTTCACAAAGACTTAGTGTAGACATTGTACTGCAATAGCTTTATTATTAACAGTTTTCTATTGAAATTTTTCCCGGTATGGGCAGCCTGTTTAATTAGGATAACACTTTTTAGAAACTGCAGGCTCTTTGTAAGGTGAAAAATCCACTTTAATTTCATTTTAAAACATTTCAGATGGTGTTCATTTTAAATTTTTTGACCACCCAAACCTTTTGTTCATAACCACCTTGCGTTAAATTAGAATCCAGCAATTTTGTAGTCAGAAAAGGTTTGATGGGGCCCAAAAAAATACTTTATTACCGAAAACATACAGAACGTGTTTTTTTGCATTTTTCCCCAGCCCCAGATTTTTTCATTGGGGCACCTTGCACTTAAATGTGAATGCACAAATTTTGTGGTCACACGGGGAATGAAAGGTGCCAAAAATAAACCCCTTTATTTTATCGAAAAAATTACCCGAAAAAGTGTTTTTTTGCTTTGGGCACTAAAAAAGTTTGTTAAATTGAGGCCCCCTTGCTTAAATTTTGGAATAGCAATTTGTAGTACCACGGGTGAATTAAAGGGTCCCAAAAAAATACTTTTATTATCGAATACATTTCAGATAGGGTTTTTTTTTTACTTTCCCCATCCAGTTTGTGATAGACCCCCTTGCATTTAAAAATTTGAACCCAGCAATTTTTATTTACCACAGGTGAATTATATGAAAAAAATACCTTTTATATCCAATACATTTCAAAAACTTTTATTTTTCACTTTTGTTTTTTTTTTTTTTGGGTTTTTTTATTTTTTTTTTTTTAAAAAAATTTATTTTTTTTTTTTTTTTTTCTTTTTTTTTTTTTTCCCTTTGCCGGGGCCCAGCTTTGTTGTGGAAATCACTTTGCGTTAAATTTGAATACAGCAATTTTTTACACCACGGGTGAATTGATAGGTGCCAAAAAACCTTTTATTTCGAAACTTTTTCAATACGTGTTTTTTCATTTTGGGCGCAGGCCAGCTTTGTTGATAGCATTTGCTTTTATATTTAAATCCACAATTAAGTTTGTTGAGGGATTTGAGAATAGTGTGATTTGCCCCTTTTTTTTAAGACTTTCCAAAACTCTTCCATACCTTTTAAATTTTTTAATTTTTAGCATGGAGCGAATTCAAGTGGTAAGCGAGCAAAAAGGGGGTAAACATGGAGGTAGAGGTACGAGAGAAGGTGCCCTTCCCGTGCGGCACAAACGCTGCCCCCAAAATCTTCAGGTAGGACCGTCGGGCCCGTCACGCTGGGTCAGGGCCCTGTGTTTTTCAGTAAAGAACAGCGTCGCCAAAACGTCCTTCTGGGTTTAAAGCAACCCGCATCCACCAATTGCAGTTTTGAATTTTTGGGGCATTTTTCTGTGAAATGACTAACACAACCCATTGAAAAAAATGTGGTTTCTAACAGACATTTTTTTTCTTCACAATTGCAAGAGGGGGTAAGGGTGTGGGCTGTCAAAAACAAAAATAGGTAGGACACTTTTAAAATGGCCCAATTTGCAAAATGACTTTTTTTTTAAAGATTTTTTAAATAGCTATCAATCCCTGTATTGAGAAAACCCCTTTTAGTAAAATTTAAAAAAGAGAAACAAAGCATGGTGGGATTCCACCTATTTAAAATGTTTTTTTCAGAATTAAACACTAAAAAATTTGCACGTACAAAATAGTGGAAAAAAAAATTCCTTAAATTTGTACAAGGGAGGTAAGGAAAACTTGACAGAGTGGGTTATTAGGGAATGGGTATGGAGCACGAAGAGAACAAATTACAGGGGGAAATTTTCCCTCCAGCACGTTGAGAAAAATGAGAAAAAGAATCCCAAAAGAAAAAAGGGGGCACGGGGTGGAACGGAGCGTTAAACCCCCTATTTCTAAGTAAGCTCATTGGGTCCCCATATAGGGGGGGCAAGCGCTCCCCCCGGAAGGGCAGTTATGTCCAGTAAAAATAAAATGGGGGGTTGAAAGACTCCTATTTCCCTTTTTTTAATCTGGGGTCGGGGGGTTTTAAAGGGTCATTCTGAGACAGGACAATTATAGTCAATGCCCAGTTAAAACTAAAATGGGGTTCAAAGACCCCCTTTTCCCGACACTTTTTAATTTGGGGGTCAGCGGGTTTTTCCTGGTCATACTGCGGTCCGGGGACGGTATTTTTAAATTTCCCAGTGAAAAAAAATGGTGGTTAAAAAGATCCTTTACCCGGCCTTTTAAAATTGGGGGTCATGCAGGCTTGGGGCTCACTGTGGCCCGGGACATGTATAGTCAATGTCCGTTAAAACTAAAATGGTGGTTGAAAGACTCCTTTTTCGGCACTTTTTAATCTGGGGGTCATGGGGTTTTGGGGGGGCTCTGCTGCGTTAGGACGGGGGGGTATTAAATGTCCAGTTCAAGAAAAGATGGTTCAAATCATACTGCCCTGGCTTTTTTTTATTTTGGGGTGATGAGGTTTAAGGTCATGCTGTGGTCAAGACAGGGTAGGAATGGTTGCAAATTTTTTTTTTGTGGCTTTTAAACCTAAGTGTGATGCCCCAAGATGTAGCACTATCCTTTGACTGTGGGGATGTTAATTCCAGCTTCTCGAGCCCCTTTTTAAGAATGAAGGGGGTGTTGCTTCCCAAGACTTTAATGGGCATCGCTCATGATCTACTACGACTTTCTTGTCGATGATGGCACTATCGACGAGTCGATGGCCCAATTTAAACCTAACACTATAACAGGTGTATTATTTTTCAATTTTTTTCCATAAGTGATTAAGTGTTAAAGGTCCCAAGGGTGATGAATTTTTTTAAATGTTTTCCCCCATATGACCATATTTAAAAGAAAAAAAAAATTAATCCAGACAACCCCTTTAACTTTCCTTTACCATAAATTAGTTTTATTTGTTAAACCCAAAATATCCATCGAAGTGATTCCTGTTGGCGGGGCATTGTAAAAAAGAAAACACAGTACAATATAAATATATATATATATATATTATAATTTATTATAATATTTATATATATATATATATATATATATTTATTATTTATATATATATTACAGTATATATTATACAGTTATAATATACATAAACCACACAACATATATAATATATTATATATATATATATATATAATTTTTAAAATATATTTAAACATCAATATAATATACATATATATAACATTTTCAGCTCTGAGTGCACACAGGTTACCATCCTAGTCTCCTCTTCACTTTCTCCTCTGTCTTATCTGATAGCAGGGAGTGAAGTCACTACAGGTCAGTCTACTGGCAGATTGAGAATTAGTCTCCTTTGTTTGTTTTCTTAGAGCTCTGAAGCTCTCTGCTCTACAGATAACAACTCCTGCTCTCATGTCAGTGCCATTAGAAGATCTGTAAAGGCTGAGCTGATATACTAATCACTGCTATAGAACTTCCCATGGCCTAAAAAAGAAGAGACAGGATGAATTTGAACCTGCTTTTGGCTCAGTGAAACAGTGTAGTAAGACAAGAACTTTCAGTACAAACCTCATCGTTTTTGTAGTACACACCATTATGCACCAAGAACTGTGCATTACTATGCAGAACTACTTATGATTTAACATCCCCCTCACATAAGGGCCAGGATAGACTTTCTTTTCTATTACAATATCATTTATTCAGTTTTCAGGTAAATTTACAAAAACATAAAACAATATAAACAAATTAACAGAACTGTACAAGAAAGAGAAAACAATTGAAAACAAATGTCTATAAGGTATAGTAAAACTAAAGTTATTAAGATGGGGTCTCAAAAACCCTTGTGGTTGTTTAGGTACTTTGGCAGCTCACCACATAGTGGAATCAGAATGAATGAGTTAGTACAGAACAGGAACTAAGCTTTTGAAAAAGCATGCCCATGTAACCATGTTTGGAGTAGGGAAAATCGAGCATTACACTGTGTCCACTCACATGAATTAGTTGTTTGCATAATGCAGGACAGATCTTCAAGTTACAGATATAGAGTCCATAGTGTTTAGATAGGCATGAGTTATATAGAAGGACCACAGCTTAAGAAATTGGTCTTACATAACTTTTACAATACATTTATATTGTCAAATTAACTATGCAACAAATGAGTAGTGGATTGATATCAGGCCACCTGACCATGAAAAAACTCTTTCATAAAAAAAAAAGTTGCCCAAACTATTAGCTGGTGTTACTGTGGAATGTTTAATGCAGTCAGTAGGGTTTAAAACACTGGAACAGAAATAGTATATAGCCCTCATTTGGAACATGTAGTACACAGCTTGTTTGGGCCAAGCAGAATGGTAGTCACTTATAATTGTTGGTTTTCTGTTCTGGGCAACAGTTGAGTGCAGGAAACTTTTTATAATGTCTTCTTTTTTCTAAAGGAACCACTGAATGGAGTTGTCTTCATAAGACAATCCCTTTAAGGAAGAGCTGTTTCCAATATTCAGCTGGACAAATGTGGGGGTACAAGTTTTCTGCCCACTTTTGGGCTATCCTCAATTTTTTCATGTCCTCAAACCATATTTTTCTTATTCACAGAAGATTTAGACTAAAAGTGCTAAAATGTTAACATCAAAATTACATTCAGAAAAGATTTTCACATACACCATGTTTTAGGTCAATCTGGACAAAACAGCTCTTCTAGTTTCGGGAGGGGCCAAATTCAAGGTTTGGGGCCTTTGTGAGGAAATGCGGGTTAGGTCCAGTGTAGCGCCAGGTGGAGGCTTGAATGTGAAGTTCTGTGAGGTTGGAAAAAGAAGAGGAAAAGTCCTTTTTGGGCCAAAGTTAAAACTGCCCCAAACTTCTTTTGCCTGGTAAAAAAAAAAAAAAAAAAAGAAGAAAAAAAAAATTAGATTTCGTGCTTTTTTGCCTTAAAAAGCACTTGGATGTCATAGAGATAGGAAAACTATTTTGGTTCCCCTATAGCCAATGGGAAACTTTCAGGTATGAGCAATTCCCTCTCCAGTTGACTTTGCTCACTGGGATGCGGGTGCAGCTCCTTAATCCCCAGCAATTGAATCTAGACCCATACACAGAACCCGTTAGTCACCAAAGGCTCCTTTTTCATGAAAGGGAATTGTTTGTTGGAACCTTTGGGTTTTTTAAGAGATCGTGCAGTCCCACGTAAAACCCCTTTTTGTTTAAGGGTTTTGGAGCTGTGTTTCTCTGTGAAGACAAGGACGACATGTATGATGGATTTGCCCCCCGATTTCGGGGTATTTGCGCCCTCCCCGGCCCCCGAACCCCCTTGTCGGACGCGGGATGCGATGTTAGGCACAGCCTTTGCCACTTTCGGTGCGCCTACTGAAGGGGGGGCAATGGGGGGGGGTGTGGGCGTTCTGAGGGGGAGGGTGCGTTCGTATATGAGGCTGTATGATCGGGGTCGGCAAAGTGGGCCATTGCACGCTCGCAGCCGACGGGCCCCAGCCTGGTTGATTCTGGTCTAAAGATCGGCGGAGGCCGAAGGAAGGAGAACGTCTGAGAGGAAAAAAAAGAAAATCCAAAAGGAAATTTTGGCTTCCCCGCTCCGGTTGGTTAATTCCAAAAAGTTTTTTGGTTAAAACATTTTCAGAAAAAAAGAGTCAAACCTTCTTTAATAAAAAAAAAAAAAAACAAAAAAAAAAAAATTTTTAAAAATGAAAGGGGTACATCAGGAATTAGGATCTTGGAAATTGCCGGGGAAAAACGTAAATTTTTAAATTTGGTAAGTGTTTTATTTGGGCGGCAGAAAAACCAGCCCTTTAGAAAAGGAACGACAGTGAACCATTAAAACCTATGGAGAATTATTGACCAATAAAATTCAAAGGCGGGACAGTTCAAAAAACAGTAAAAAAAGCAGAAAAGAGTGATTGGGTTTGGGGGGGGTAGCGGGGGGTTGGTAAAATTTCTTGTTTCCAATCGAATAGGAGCGCGGGCCCATTATAACCTACGGAGAAATATTGACCAAACAAATTCAAAGGGGGACAGTTTAAAAAACGTAAAAATTTCAGAAAAGAGTGATTGGTTGGTAGCGGGGGGGTTGGTTCTGGCCAATCGAGTGCGAGCTACTTTTCCCTTTTTTAGTCTATGGCCCGTCGGGGAATGAAATTCGGCTCTCAGGCCCCTGTGGCATGGGGGATGATGAAAAAAAATATTTTTTTTAGGTTAAAATTTATCTGAAAAAGGCTGAAACTTTATAAACTTAAAACAAAACAAATCCCTAAAATGGTTTTTTCGGAAGACCGGGGTACATAAGGTTCGTTAGGAGTTTCAGGAAATAATAATTTTAAATTGTTTAAGCTTTTCTTGTCGCCTAAACCAGCCAAACAGAATAGGGGGACGTGACCCCTTTTTAAACTATGGGAAGTAGGGGGCCCAAACAAAAGAAAAAGGAGACAGTTCAAAAAACAGTAAAAAAGGCAGAAAAAGAAACTGATTGGTTGAGACCCGGGGGCGATATGAAACCACAATCATAGTGTGCGTCATTTCGAAAGGAAAAAGGGTGCGATTGAAGGCGCCCTTAAAATTTTTTTGTTATGGGAAAATTTAACTGTGTTGGTTGGGGAGAAGGGGCTCGTCCAGCTTGTCAATCGCGGCGAGTCCCTTTTCATGCTTTTTGGGGAAAAGAAAAGCAGGGAGCTTGGATTTGGGTAAATTAAAGGGCGTGGTTATTTTGGGTCAATGGGGAGAGGAGCCCGTTTTTTTATGGGTTTTTAATTTTCAATCTGTAATAAAAAACTGTTTCATGGCCGAAATCAAATGTAATACCCCGAAGTTGTCCGATTGTTTAAAAATGAACACTCTCACAGGCTGTATAAAAAGGGAGCTTTGGGTTTGGGGGTTTTTTTTTTTTTCTCTCTGAATATGGGGTCGGTGACCCCGTGAGAGGCCCGATTGGGTCGATTGAGAGGTAAAAATAGGGTAGGGTGCCCGATTTGGACCACGTTTAATGTGGGGGAGCTTAAACATTTCTGACATGTTGTGAAACGGAGTCTCAAAATTTTTTCATGTTGTAGTAGCATAAATGCTTCTTTGGGATTTGAGTAGTGTTTGCCCCTTTTTTCAGAAAAGTGCGCTGGTGGCGGGGCTGGTGTGTACATGTATAAATTAAAAGTGTGGCAGCCCGCCGTGGCCCCGGTTTGCATACGTTTTTCAGAAATGTTTTTGTGTGCGAAACATCACGTTATACTTGGTGTCATTGATTTTATCCATATTGGAAAGGTAGGCGGTGCTTCCTTTTGGGTTTCTGTCCCGCCCACTCTCACAGGTGTTCATAAGAGGGACTTGCAGGTTGGGTGTTTTTTATTTTCTTCTCTTGAATAATGGAGGTCGGTGACCCAGTTGAGTGGCTGATTGGCTCGATTGAGAAGGTATAGATAGGATAGGACTGCCCATTTGAGACCACGTTGAAGTGTGGCGCTTAACATGTTCTGTCATGATATGTGAACCGAGAGTCTCAAAGTTTTTTCATGTTGATAGATAGATAAATGTTCTTAGGTTTCGACGTAGTGTATTGCCTTTTGCAGAATGTGCCGCTGTGGCGGTCTGTGTGTGTTACATGTATATTTCATGTGTGCCGCAGCCCTGCCAGTGGCCAGGTTTGCATAGTTTTTCAGAATGTTTTTGTGTGCTGAAACATAGTTATACTTGGTTTACATTGATTTTAACCTATATGGAAAGAAGGGGTGCTCATTTTGGGTTTCTGTCCCCCCATCTACAGGCTGTCATAGAAGGGAGCTTTGCAGTGTTGGGTGTTTTTTTTTTTCCTCTGGATATTTATTTTTAACTTATTTTTTTTTCCTGATGGTTTTAATTTTCCGGTGACCCAGTGAGAGGCTGATTGGCTCGATGGAGGTAAAGATAGGATAGGATGCCCGATTGAGACCACGTGAACGTCGTGGGCGCGTAACATGTTCTGAGCATGATATGAGAACCGGGTCTCAAGTTTTTATGCACATGGCTGAGGCGCGGCGGATTTCCAGCATGTATGATCACTCTACTCGGGCGGCATTCTTAGCGCGCTCGCACTGCGCTAAGTCCCGCACTGCGCCTTCACTTCTGACGAGGCGGACTTTACACGGCGCCGACATACATGAGGCGCAAATGTGCGCTCCAACGTGGCGAGATTCATACATGTCGCCCTAAATCTCTGAGAATGGAAAATCACAAAGGGGTGTTCTCACCATGCTGTTTCACAGAGTAACAGACAGCTTCAGATTCTCACTTCCTGGTCAGACTTTGGGTTGCTCTATAGCAGTGAGCATTACAGTGACATAACTGTAGGAGATTTAGTCTGAACTTAACAAAAACTACACAGCTCCAAGGAGTGAATACAAGTGCTAGTCAAAAGCAAATTCTCTAATCTTGTTAGAGATAAAGACTACTCCATCTGACCATGGTGACATCACTCCCTGTTCTCCGTCCAATCAGGAAGTGAGATCAGGATGGCAACCACAGAATATTGTGTGCACTTAGAGCAGATAAAATCTCTTATCTTGTGACAAGAGTAAAATCAAAAGAGAAATATATTTGGAAAAAAGTCTTCATTTACTGTTCCTTACATGTTAAAAGCTAATCTTTGTATTGAGAGAACAACTTTAACACACAGTTACAGAATGTGTTCAGTAATTTCATTACCTATAGAGAATGGTATAAAGGCCTCAATCTTCTTCAGTTTTCCTTCTGAGTCAAGAAAATGTTCAGGGTAAAACTCATCTGGTTTCTTAAAGCAAGCTTTATCTCGAAGTGTAGAGTGCAGCAATGGGATGATAACAGTGTTCTGGAGGTGAAAGAGTTGAGTGTTATATAGGATACAAATTCCCAGGTCAACATGTCCAATTCATGGATCTGGAAAGGTCAGTTTACCCTTTATGTCAATGTCAAAACACCCTAATTATAGAACAATACGTTTTCTAGTTCGACCAGCAAAGATTTCTACCAAACACTGCCCGTTCCTGGCAATGTACAGAAACACATACAGTGTATACTGTAAATAATAATGATCGTACAACAGCAGGATGAAATATGTTATATCATCATGAGACTGCTGGGGAGTGCACATAAGTAGGGACAGAACCTAAAATGTAGGACCTTTCATAGAGTGGTTTTATAGGATTCAACATTGCATTTTATTTCACAACATGATAGTTGCTTTCTATCATAATCGACATGTAAATTGGCACAAAAAGTACCGTACCAAATTGGGGCACAAAAACTGAACCTCCTCACTTTATTCTCTAGTAAGAAACAAGGAAGGTGTTCTTGTTCCTTTTTTAGGCATATTATATCATCTGTAGGATACTCAAAAGTCAACTAGACAATCTTGGTGACCAGTTCTCTTTTTTAGATATGGGCATAAAAGGCAAGTTACAAATAAATACTTCAAATGTGATTTTGCCCAAAAAATACCAAAATGGGAAACAAAAACTGAGCCTTCCCACCTTCTTCTCCAATACAAATAAGAGAAGGTGTATTTGTTTCATTTTATAGGCATATTATCTCTTCTGTAAGATACCCAAAGGTCAACAGGTCCATCCTGGTGTCCAGTTCTCTTTTAGATATAGACATAAAAAGTATATAGGGTACAGATACATGCTTCTAATGTGATTTGGCCCAAAAAGTATACATTTAGGAAGCATACAAACTGAGCCACCCCCTACTCCAAGAAGAAACAGAGAAGGTGTACATGTGACAAATAATGAACAAGTCAGTCCTGGTAACCAGTTTCCCTTTTTTTAAGGTATGGGCATAAAAGTCCAGTGACAGAAGAAAGCTCATATATTGTTCATATTCGTTGAAGTACTAATAGTGGTCCAGTAAAAAGGTATATTAGGGCATGTGGATGTTATATAGGGGTCCCCTTTTCAGAACCCCAACTGTAGCCAAAACAGCGAGCCTCAGTAAGAGATGAGGACTTCTAAAAGACGTTGTACTCTAGTGCAACCAGTGTAATAAATGTATGGCAAGGTCACCTACTCACTATATCTTATCATAGTATATTTGAGTGGATGCACGGCGCTCACACCACCAACAACAACTTATCATTAGGGATTAAAAAAGCCAGCAATGCAGGAATCATAATATTTGCCAGACGTGTCTTACCAGTGGGGAGACCCTATTAATTTATCATATAAATATATATGAACCAGATTCTCACCTTAGGAATAGAGTATCCTCTGAAGGTAACGTCCTCAGAAGTTATATGTGGGGCACTCCCTGGTACAATATCACCAAACCTCTGAATTTCATGAATGACGGCGTCTGTATATGGCATTTGTTTCCTGTGTTCTATCTGAGGCTGAGCCGATCCAATCACTGCTTCAATTTCATTATGAACTTTTTCTGTAAAAAAAGTTATTTTCACTATTGGATAGACCATCTATGTTTTGCTTCCCAAACAACCAATGATTCAGTACGATTGATAATTATAGACTTTAATACCATAGCTAGTTTCCAGCAAAGTTCACATGTAGAATTAATCCGTATAAGGACCTAAATAACTTTGCACTTACCTTACATTTATCCAGTACTCACCCTGAGTTAAATACTATATTATACTCCAGAGCTGCACTCAAAATTCTGCTGGTGCAGTCACTGTGTACATACATTATTTATCCTGTACCGATCCTGAGTTACACCCTATATTATACTCCAGAGCTGCACTCACTATTCTTCTGGTGCAGTCACTGTGTACATACATTACTTATCCTGTACAGATCCTGAGTTACACCCTATATTATACTCCAGAGCTGCACTCACTATTCTGCTGGTGCAGTCACTGTATACATACATTACGTTACTAACCCTGTACTGATCCCGAGTTACAGCCTGTATTATACTCCAGAGCTGCAGTCACTACTCTGCTGGTGCAGTCACTGTGTACCTACATGAATTATCCTGTACTGATCCTGAGGTCCATCCTGTATTATACTCCAGAGCTGCACTCACTATTCTGCTGGTGAAGTCACTGTGTACATACATTATTTATCCTGTACGATCCCCGAGTTACATCCTGTGTTGTACTCCAGACTGCAACTACATTCTGGGGTGAAGTCATGTGTACAAATTACGTACCCTTACTGACCAGTTACACCCTGTATTATCCCCACGCTGCACTCACTATTCTGCTGGTGCAGCACGTAACAACATTACATTACTTATCCTGTTCGATCCTAAAATTACACCTGTATTTTCGGGAGGGGCTGATCCTATTTGCTGGGCAGTCCTGTGTACAACTTTACTTTTAACCTGTACGACCTGAGTTACCCGTATTACCCTCCAGAGCTGCACCACTTCTGCTGGTGCCCCTGTTACATTACTTACCGTATGACCCGGGTTTACATCTGAATATACCCAGGCGCACTCATATTCTTTGGCTGGGCAGTCACTGTGTACATACCTTTACTTACCCTGTACTGATCCTAGTTACACCCTTATTACCCCCAGAGCTGCCCTCACTATTCGCTGGGGGTCATTTAATTACATTACTTATCCTGTACTGCCGAGTTACATTGTATTACACTCCAAACTGCACTCACTTTCTGCGTGCAGTCCTTTTTACATACTTTACTTACCCTTTTATCCTGAGTTACACCCCTGTATTATACTCCAGAGTCACTACTATTCTGTGTGCAGTCATGTGTACATACATACTTTTACATAACTTATCCTGTTCTGATCCTGAGTTACACCCTGATTATACTCCAGAGCTGCCTCACTATTCTGCGGGTGCAGTCACTGTGTACAAACATTATTTACCCCGTTGATCCGGTTCATCCTGATTATACCCAGAGCTGCACTCACTATTCTGCTGGTCAGTCACTGGTACAACATTACTTACCTGTACTATCCGGGTTTACACCGTATTATCTCAAAATTGTACTCACGTTTCTGCTTTTTAAACTTTCTCCTTTTTTTTGTATTGCCCTTTGCAATGTTTAAAGGCAGAAATAAGATGGGACATCCCTTTAAGATTTAAATTCTCTGGTTTTTAGTAATAGAGATTATTAATTACCCAAATGTGATTTCAGCACTGCCCACGTTTTTCAAGATCCTGCTTGCAGTCACAGCTTCATGGCGTTTTCATAACGTTTTGCGTATCAAGCTTGTAACAAGTGTGCACCGGTGTATTTTAAAACACTTTTATCCCGACTTCTTCATACCAAAACAAAAATATTGCAAACCTTAGAATTTTTCAATTGCTTGTTAGAACCTAGGTAATCTAATTCAATTTTGCAGAATAAAAGGAGTTAAGGTGTAAAATTAAAAATCCAATGTACCCCATTAACCCGGTCATCTATCCCCAAATTATAAATAATTTTTTGTCCCCCACGTTAAAAAACACATAGGGCATGTCCCATTAGGGCTGCACCTTTTTTTGGTTTCAATTTTTGCCAAAAAAACTGTTGAGCCCTATTCTCTTATATAAAATTAACTTAATACACCAAAAAATAGGGGCCCTTATACCACAGGAACAATTTAATGCTCCCAAAATAGGCACTCAAAAATTCCACAAGTTGTATAGCCTACATTTTGCATGTGTCTAGTGTATGGTATTTAGTTACCTACAAGGAATTCCAATGCCCCGAAATTTTTTTACAGGTTTTATTTATTCAGATGACTAACACTCATTTAATGCCCCTAAAAAAACTTGGGGGCGCGCCTTTTTTCTGACTGTTGCCCCAAATTTTAAAATTATTTCAATCCAAAACCATAAAATGTTGTCCAATAATTCTTACTTTGAATTTCTGGGTATTTCATCATGAGCAGCAGACCCCATCTCAGTGTGGTTGAAGTGGTCTCCATTCCAGCGGTGAACAGATTTTCCACAAGTGCAATCAAGTTCTCATCATGGAAATACAAAGTAGATTTGGTTTTTTTTTTCCCTAAAAACCAATCAACATATGTAATGGTGTTAAAAATTTAAGGTCACTGTTCTTTTTTTTTTCAAATGACAGCATGATGCACATAATGTAGGGAGAGAAAAAAAAATTGGGCCACACAGCCACATATAATATTTATTACCACAACACAAAAAATTTACAATCATGAACAGGAGGTTCATAGTGCACTTTGTGATCAAACCGTAAAGGGGCCCCTTGTCACTTTAAGGGCACACTTTTTAAAGGTCAAGTAAGGACAAGTGGGCTTATCAGTTTTTTATCACAATTGCACTAAGAACCCTTATTACTTTTTTTTTTTTTTTTCTTAGGACTGCGTCAATGTGCAGCGTAGGAGTTCGGCAGAGCTTTTTTTTCCCATATTTTTTTTGGTCTTTTATTTCTTTTGGTACAATGGCTCCTTTAAGCGGTTTTTTTAACACAGACTGCATAATTGGGTTAACTTTTTGAAAGCAGGGCATTTTGTAATAACTACAGTTAAAGGGCCCTTTTTTTCCACCAAATAACATTGATCGGAAGCTTGCAATTTTTAAAAAAAAAACATTTCCCCATTCATTATTGTTAAAAAATTTGTCATTTTTTTTTTAGCTGTTAGTTGTGTCCCTAGTATACGTCATCTCCGGGGATAGGAAACCGTGATGAGAGCTCCTCAGTCGGGTACACATGCTCAGACATCACCTCTCCCCCAGGAGCTACTGTATCTCTCCCTGCTTTGTAAATCACAAAACCACTGCGAGCGAGTGTTCAACCAATGCTGTCATTCAAACCTGACTTCTTTTACTCCTTAATAAGAGTCAAACAGTGAAACTAAATAAAAAGAAAAAAGCAACCCCAACAGGGGAGTGCATTGAGAAAAAAAAAATCCCGATTTGGCTTCTGGAGGGGAAATTTACCATAAGACCCTTTTGTGAAAGGGGCTTTAACCCCCTCGCTAATTGCTGCAAACCCCCCTCTTTGCATTAAAAGACCTTTGTTTGACAAGCAACCACTTTGGGGGGGAAAAAACCTACATCACGCTGACTGACTCACATGATATGTAGTTCAAACAAATCATACATGCCTCCCTTATAAGCGAATTGAAAGCTGAAGCAGAACAAATTAGGCATGAAATGCCTTTGTGGAAACGACCATTTAATTTACCCTAAAGTTCGTGGAAAAAAAAACCTGCATTAAAAAAAATGCATGCAGTAATGCAATGTGTGAACCCAGACAAAGGGTGTATTCACAGAACGTAATTGTGGGGCGTAATTCAGTGTATAATTGCACTGCAATTCGCCAGAAATGTTTCCTGCAATTATGATAATTCATAGCCCTCATTGAGAGTTATAAATTTAAAACTCTCTGGCTTCCGGCGTACTAAAACGCACATATGGTACGCTGTGAGAAAGAAGTGACAGGTCATTTATTCCCTGCGTTTATGCGCCGTGGATATTAAAAGTGAATGGGGCCCCCCACCCACCCTACATGCTTTAGAAGTATGTGCTGGCCAACGTGTACTTCTAAACAACCGGCGTATTGCAGAGCATATAGTACGTACCGCAATACGCCATGTGAACATACCCAAAGGGCCACCACCATTTTCTCTCTCAGTCTAGTTGCTAAGGGCACATGAAAAGGTGAGTGGTTGTTTGTTTTTCTTCTTGGTTGTATTGTTGTGTGGCGGCCATTATGGAGGCTAGGACTGACAGCAGGCTGGCCTGCTTCCCTTATGAGTATTGCCATTGCTGTAGTGCAGTACTACAACTGTTGTTGAAGAGACCCCTTAAAAGAGGTCACTATGAAGTTGCAAGTAAGTTTATGCAGTTTGATCAAAAAGTGCACTAAAAACCTCATGTTCATATTTGTACATTGTTGCTTAGCAGAAGTGAATCAATGTACAGTAAAGCCTGTGGATGTGCAGTCCAAGCTTCTTCACTCCCAACATTGATGGCATGTCCTTAGGATACACTGTTAATGTTTGATTGCCAGGGGTTCCACCTCAGATTTTAACTACTTTCCAGTCTCCCTTTGACTATAATTGTCCAGGTGGTCAGCATATATCTCTGCATTGACCTTGCCGCAGCGGCAGTCAGGTATCACTGACAGTGGCTCTTCAGTGTGTATGCAGGGATGATTTATTTCCATCCCTGCCTTCCCAATCGCTGTATACACAGCACTTAATGAGCACTGTATGGACAGTTTAACTGTAAGCTTTGATTCCAGCTTCCGCCCGGTGGTTCTTCTTTCGGGTTCATACCTGCAGAGGCAGTGGGTGCAGTCGGTCTTATAGCCCCAATCAGCTGTGAAGTGATTTCAGGGATTACTCGAAAACAAAGTCGTGTAAAAAGCACAACTTGCCCGTGATATCCCCGGTTTCCCCTGTTATCGATGTGATCCAACAAAGGGCATTAACCTCCCTGACAGCCGCAAATTTAAAAGGCTCTTTTTTTTTCCCCTCCCCATTTCCAAGAATTATAATTTTATTTTTCCATCTACACAGGCCGAGAAAAATTTATTCTGTGTCATTGACTTATCAAACAGTATACTGAGAAAAAAAAAAAAAAATTTTTTTGGGGGGAAAAGTGAAAAAATGTACTCTCTCTATGTTTGTGGGGATTTTGTTGTTATGGCATTTACTCCTCAGTATAAATTATATGATTCCGGCAATACCAGATATTTAGGGTTTTCATTAAGATCTGGTGCTGTTGAGAAATGCAAACATTTTCTATTTCTTAAATTGGCACCACAACCCTATTTTCTGTGACCAATAACTTTCTAGCACTTCCACCTTTGAATCTGAATGGGGGTGTATTTCTTGCAGATTAATGTGTAGTTTTTAATGGTATCATTTTAGGACAGATGCAACTTTTTTATCACATTTTATTCCAGTTTTAAGGACAGTACATTGACAAAAAAAAAAACACAATTTTTGCAATTGTTTTTTTTTTTTTCCGCTCTACGGGTTTCAGCGTATGGGATAAATGATCTTCTACTTTAATCAAACTAACTTTCAAAGAAATGGCAATACTAATTATGTGTAACTTTTAAAAAATAATAACTTTTTATTAATTTTTATACTTTTTTTTTACCTTTAACATCGAGTTCCCCAGGAGTATTTAACAACTAGCGGGCTTGATTATCTGTATACCCTTCTGCAGAGTATAAGCAATGCAGAGGGTTGTACCAATACGGCGGACCTATTTCTTTCTGTCTGGGGTAGCAAATAATAGAAACTAAAAAGTGGAGGTTATGGAAGCTATGTTTCCCATTAATTGAGATGCTGCGGTGTTTAAAGGGTTGCACAGCAGGGAACAGTTTAAAGGTTGTGCTGCTGCGTTTAAAGAGTTGCATAATAGGGAGAGCCGGCTCTGTTCCCTGCTGTTTGTGGCAGGTGTCAGCTGCAATAAACAGCCAGCACCAGCCTCCTATGTAGCAGACTTACTGAGTAATCCTGCTACACAGGACTTTACTCATATGTCATTTGTCAGTAAGAGGTTATCATGGTGCATCATCTTTTCCAGTTTATCTTTGCTATCTCTGTTCTTTTTTTTCTCCTTAGTTTCTCAAAAAAATCTCCTGTCGATGCAAACCAGTGTGGGGAGGGCAGAACTTGGTGTACTCTTGGTCGTTCTGCTACAGCCGTGGCAGTGAGCTGGTTAATATTGTAGAAATCTAGTTATAACAGTACCTCTTGTTGCTTAGCAAGATAGGCATCGACGAGGTTCCTCTGGTCATTGATGTCCAGCTCTTTTCTCTGTTTCGTAAACGTGGCTCTTATAAAGTCATGCAGCTCCTTCATGTTCACAAAAACTTTTTTGTGAGGTCCAGGCATCCAGTGGATCAAATATGGATAACTGTTGTAAAGCTTCATAGAAAGGAATGAAAAGGAAATCTATGAAGCTCCGATCATGTTGTTGTCAGAGGAATCATCATTTACTCATTTCAATTAAAAATGAAGAGTGGAAAATCAAAACTCAAGAGTGTGGAGGGATCTGGGGCAGGGAAAGCCCGCACTAACATGGGGAGAACATAAAAACTCCATTAAGATGTTGTCCTTGGTGATATTGACCATAAGGCCTCCTGAGGGTCACAATGCAATAATCAAAAGTAAAACAAAACAATGAAAAAAAAAACATAAGTAATTAAAACAAGAAAGGTTATCATTAACCTAAACCACAGTAGTGTCTCTGCAATGACAACGAAAACATGATAATATTCAAATCTACCAAAACCATGAAAAAGAGGTGGAAACACATCAAATGTACAGTATCTAAGTGTTGGTTGGTGCTACTATAATAAAAACAGAAAATGTGAAAAACAAAAACACATTAACAGGGAGGAGTATTGGATCTGGAAGTGATTAACCAATAAGGAGCTGCTTACCCTGACCAGACGACTTCCTAATAGTCTGATATTTTCATTTATTAAGTTGACGAGCTTCACTATGGTGGGATCTTCATAATCAAATCTAACACCGATCACTGTGGACACAATGATATTGGCCACTGCGGTATTGACTACTTGCAGGTTATTGAAAGGTTTTCCTAAAATAAAAAAAAAATTAAAAAAAATCTCTTTTTTAATAAAAGTTAATTAGCATTTCCAGCTATGAGATACATGCACCAGCAAATGGGGTGAACAATCTTGGAGGTGATGTGTTAAAAAATAAAATAAAAAAAATAAATGAATTGTCTTTATGGTTACATACTTCAAACAAAATATCCCACAGCAGTTTGCTCCTATATTCCATTCACCTGCTCTTTTTGCTTAATTGCATCTGGTAGAAGAGGAGCGGCCGGAAGGGAGTAATACATGATGGCAAGATCAGGCAACAAAGGGATTGTTTGTAACAATGTAGACACATGGATCTGCATGGGAGCTGCAGACACAAAGCGGTAGCAGGTTTTTAATCTCTTACAGATGCGTGACATATCTCTACATTATGCAGCCAGTAAGTATGTATCCCAACATGGTACCAGCACCAATGACACTTCAGCCCAAAAAAACGAGCCTTTGGTCAGGTCCATAAATGGAAAAACAAAAAAGTTATTGGTATCATAATATGACATTGCAGCAAAAAAAACGTTTTTGTTTTTTTTTTCAAATTAAAGTTTTTAAAAGTCCTAACACATAGGGTGACATGTTTGAATGTGGCTGCACCAGTTTTCTGGCATGATTTGTGTAAACAAAAAAAACCTGTTGTTGCCCTTGTCTGACATATCTTTAAAGGTCTTTTGACAATAAGTGTTGAACGTCCGACATCCTTGACACTTCTATATACCTCAATTCTTAGAGGGGGGGGGGGGTTCGTTTCACATTCATAAGATTGGACACGTTTATGAATGAGACTCGATAGAATGTGGCGCACAAATGTTATACTAATCCATGCCAATTCAAACTGACGAGACAAATGTTGGCATAGGTTATCGTCTCACAACAGGGCACATTTCTAAAGTGCTGTGAGACACTTTCATACATACTGACAAATGTTACACCAACCTACTGAGAAATATGACTGTAAAGTCAGTAACAGGTTTCATACATCACCCATAATGAATACTATAAAATGTGATATTGCACCGGCCTGCAACATATGGATAACTGGGCTGCACCACTTTGATGTCTGCCCAAAAAACTGTTATTGCCCATGTCGTTTCATTGCCAATTGTCATTCTATAAAAGGTTATGTGCCAAAAACTGGCGCAAGTCGGCATCCTCTTGTCCGCGCCAATTCTTGGGTGAGGAGGGAATGTGCCAGATTAAGAAGATTAGACACATTTTTTATCGTGTCTTGACAAAATGTGGCGCAAAAATGAAGAACTAATTTGAAATCCACCAATTTCAAAGTGGTGAGGTGCAGATAAAATCTGTTTCGGGACACTTTTTTGGAGCACGAGACACTTTTATAAGGTGCTACGAAACATTTTCATGCATACTGATGAATTCTACACTAGCGTGCTGATAAGTACGACTGTCTAAGTCTGTGCCATTATTCATACATGTGCTCCAATATGTCAATTATACACAGCAAACTTCATAAAAAGGAAACCACCACCACTAAAATGGCATCTTCAGGGGTAAAGGAGTTTTTGCTCTTTTGCGCTAGAAGATGCCGTTTTAATGGAGAAAAACGTGTCAGGGGAGCATAGCTAATTATCGAAAAAATTACCACAGAGTGATAAAAATTACAGTGGAAATCTTTTAGCATAGTCAGTCAGTGCAATTTACAAGCTATCTGGTGTGCGGCAGGTACTAGAACTACTAGGTAAGAATTGAGAGTTGCAACAGCACTTAATTACTAAATATTCATGTAAGACTGAGTATTTTTGATGTCTCAAATTTAGCCTGGCCAGGCAGGAATTCTTCTATTAGTTCAACTTGGGAAAAAAAGTCAATCCACTTTTCTTTAGTGAACTAGTTGATTGTGTTGAATTTGCCATCTAGCTGTATTTGGGTAATCTCTACAGTATCTATAATGATGCATGGGACACTCACCTTCATGGGCTTTAAAGGCCTGAACTAAACAACTAGCTTCATCCATGATCTTATTTTCTATCCCTTTCTTTCCCATTCCATAATCTCTTAACGTTGAAAGAGTAAATCTTCTCATCGCTTTCCAGTTTTCTCCGTTAGCAAAGATAAGTCCTGAAAATAAATATTATACATCAGTGTTTGCTGCCCATGAGATAGACAGAGACAGACAGATAGACAGATAGACAGATAGATAGATAGATAGATAGATAGATAGATAGATAGATAGATAGATAGATAGATAGATAGATAGGAAATATAGACAGATATAGACAGAGTGAGATTGATATGAGAGGAATAGAGAGATAGAGATTAAATAAGTGTAAAATAGATAAATAGATGTGAGATACAGTACATAGCTGTATAAGTAAATACATAGATGTAAGATAGATAAATAGATATGATAGAGAAATAGATAGAAAAATATGAGGTATATCCTGTAGATAGAGATATATAGATATGACTTAGATATTAGTTAAATAGACAGATACAGAGATAATTAGATAGCAAAGTTAGATAGATAGATAGATAGATAGATAGATAGATAGATAGACATCACTTAGGTGTTTTATTGATCTTGACTTTCTACCACCACCACTAGGGGAAGCTCATGACCTGACTGTATACTGTTTATTCCTTGAAGAAAATGATAATACAGTGTAAAGTATTTTTCTTACGAGGCTCCCCCAAGTGGTTACTGCAGGAAGACTCTGTGGGGAAAATATATAATGTGATTAAAGGGATCGTTTCACTACATGGATTCATCTTACCTCAGTCCTGTTTTCTTGGTTTCACTTTGAATTCAGGGGCATGTTTACTGGCTTCTACTAGGCTGCAGCTATAGTGACCAGTGCTGGCAGTCTTCATGAGAGCTCAAACAGGTCGTAGCAATAGTGACCTAGGAGCTGATTCGGGGCCTCATCCCAAGACAATACCTCAAATGGGTAGGACATTTGTTAATGGACAAAAAATTTGCAAAGTGCCCTTTTTTCTGCAAGATCTTTAACATAAACAACACTCCTTGTAGTGAGACAATCCCTTTAATTTTTCAGTTGTACAAAAGTTCACATTTTTTGCACAAGCCTTATTTTGCAAAACCAAAATTAAAATTGTCAAAGCTTTTTTTTAATCCCCTTCTTTTAAAAAAGGGGGATGGGCACTGGGCCATTGAGGGACACGGCACCCCTGCGGGCTCAAAAAAATTACCACAGATTTATAAAAATTACAGAGCGGAGAAGCCTTTTTTTTGGCATGAACTTGAAAATAAATTTTCCCTTCCCCCGGGTTTTGGGCAGATTTAATTTGAACTTTGTATATTAAACTGGACCCGAATTCCGGAAAAACAGAAATCTGATCACTCCCCCACCCCCCAAAAAAAAAAAAATCCCTGCAAAAAAAAATTGTTAAAAGAAAAACAAAATTCATTGAAAAACTTAAAAAGGAATTTTTGGTGGGGAAATAAAAAAAATATATTTGAGAAAAAAATCTACACTGTTAAAAATACTGAATTATTAAACAATAGACTGTTTTTGCCAATGTACGTGGCAGACATAAATTTAAATGTCGAAAGGCAAGGGCTTTTAATTTTTTTTATAAACTCTGTTTGGGAAACATATACTTTTCAATAAGTTTTATTTCCTGTCCTGTTTTTTCCGGGTTTTATGTAAACTTTTTTAAACCATTTTCTCATAAGAAAAAAAATCTATATTGGTTTTAATACTACAGAAAAAAATGGGTGATTATTTTATCAAAAAAACAGACACACGGCCATGCTCACAGCCAATTTTTTGGGGCAAAAAAAAACATTCCCCATTAAAAGGAAACCCCCGTGCTACAGGAGAAGCTGCCCAAAAGGGGCAGAAAACTTATAAACAATTTTAAAACCAAAACCACTATCCATGAGAGAAGCAACTGCCTATAAAAACCCGCATATTTTCCCAGCATATTCCAAGTGTTTTTAACCCCAAAATGATGAAACCCCGCTCCCCATTAAATTTCAGGGCAAAACTACACACGCAAAAAAAATTTAAAAAATGAGGTATTAGTTTTACTAGTGTTGATCCCAAAACCCTTTTAGAAAAATTAAGTTTCCCCCCCCAGGAACCCCTTTTCGAAATTTTTTTGAACTCGATCCAAAATTTTCCTTTTATGTTTCCCTTTTGAGTTAAAAAACTTGTTCGAAGGTTTTGAAAGACCCCGGGCCCTTTTCCCGTTTTTTTTTTCAGCGGCTTTCTTTGCCTTTTGACAGCCATCCAAATCACCTTTTTCTGGGACTTTTTTTGGGGGCCCTCCCAAACAGTGAGAGCACAGAGAAATGTTTAAAAAAAATCATCGCTAAATTTGGGAAAACTCTCATTGGGGCTAAAATCACATGACCATGTTAAAATATGGGTTTCCCCTTTAAAAGGGCCCTTTTGAAGCCATTTTCAGCTCACTCTCTGGGAATGGGACAAACTGCTCTTTGTTTAGAAAGCATTTTCCCCCCCATAAAACAAACCAATATTTAGGGAGTTTGGTATTGATGGCTGCATCTTTCCCACACCCAGAAGCTGTTATTTGGCGACACTTGCAGGCTCAATAATGCCTAACTCTCATAAACATGGATATATATTATACAGAGTGCTTAGATTTTCTAAATCATACTCTGTGCCCAAAAGTTCAGTTTTTGCAGTTTTGGGGGTTCAGTAATTTTATAACACAGTCTCCAAATCTCCTATGTATCAAAGGGGCTTTCGGCCCCCCTGAGGATGCAGGGCCCCACAGCATCTGCTACCACTGCACCTCCTATAGCTGCGCCCCTGTTTGCAAGCTGTCCGCCTCATCTTTTCAGTTAGCCATTGAAAGGAATGAAGTATTTTAGCCTCTTAATTTTTTTTCTGTCACTCTTAGAGCCACATTTTCATCACTAAGTTGTTCCACGTATTCAGTTTACTGCTATGGATGGTAATTCCAGCTTCTCCTCACCTGTATAGGTATACAAATTAACCAGAACATCTTCTCCCATTGACTTTAATGGGGTTCGAGTTCTAGTTCAAATAGAACCTCAAACCGAACACACTAAAGATCGAGGTTCTAATTGAACTACAATTTTTTACTGCTTGCTCATCTCTAATGAGGACCCTTGACGTGGGTTGAAAGATTGCATACATTGGCCAAAATATCTGAGGAGCAGAGGGTCTCAGTATTTTGTATTGGACAATTGGAATATGCTGGGCAAGCTCCTCAATCAAATAGTGAGGGTGTCATCAATTGACTCTGAGCCGGCATAGTTTTCGACATATAACTGTATAACTGTTGCCTATATCGGCTTTATCAATGTATGATTGTAATACTAGCAATCACCCCCATCAGTATTTTTGCATTTGAGCAATCTCCTCTGTATAGTATTGTGGATTTTTTTGCATACTAGTATGAACTGGTTCCAATGTACAGTTTTGTTACTAAGCAATTCCCCTCCTCATGGATAGGTGTGTGAGTGGTTGTTTATCATTATTGTGCCCCTGTGAAACCTCTCCTGTGTAGCACTGGGGCTTTTATTGCCTCCTATTAGGAGTAGCATGGCACCTTGCATGGGTCGCATGGTATAATTCTCCTTCAACCCCCACTTCTCGACTACTGAGGGCGGGACACAGCACCCTCACTAGAACTAGAGGTCAAGTTTCTATTGGTCCACATATATAAATGCCTTAGCATGACTTGTGGTCATCCGACAACATGGTGTCAGTATTTCTGTTGCAAACTGACATAGAACATGCAAATATAATAGTAATAATAATAATAATAATAATAATAATAATAAATATCTCACCATGATCCTTTGTTGTTTTGGAAAAGAGTTCTAATTTTGGTCGACTGAAAAACTGTCTGCATTTTGGGACTAGAGCATCTTTAATGGTTTCATAGCCACACAGTACCACTAATTTATCAAAGCCTAGCTGTACACTGAAGACTGTGCCATACTTCTTAGATAGCTGTGTAAACAAGCAGAACAAAATTGTTCATTAGACCTAATAATGCCAGGAAACCCTCTATACTGAAACCCGAACCAAAAAAAATCATTATTTTTTTTTTTTAGACCCCTTCCGAGCCCCCACATGTTTGGGGAGGAATGACTGTTGTTACGCGGGACCTTCCTTATGACCAAGAATGGACATAATTTAGAACCTGTCCTTTTATACACAAAGGAGAGACAGTATTGTACACTGTTCTGCAATAAATTACTTTTGCAGAAGAGAGTGCAAAAGGGCCACCCCCCTAGGGTCAATACCTTAAAAAGGATACAAGTACAAAAAAAAAAAAAAAGTTTTAATTTTTTTTTTTTAAATATGAAAAGTTCAAAGCACTTCCATTTTGATGTTTTACAATAATAAAATAAAAAGTTAAAAATGATTGGTATCACTGCATCCATAAAAGACTGGTCTGTTGAAATATAACATTATGGGCGACATGTAATGAATGGGGCTGCCCTGTTCACTCTATTTTTAAACAGGCGCACTCCAATATCAGGCTCTTTACAGAGCGCCCATGGCAATTTGTAATGCACCTGAGATCGGGGGGCGTGCTGGAGACGTTTATAGCTTCAGTACGGCAAATCCAGGCGCATTACTGCTGGAACCGGTAGAATACTTTAAAAGTGGTTTACCGGAGCGAGAAATGTCACTTTGTAGCTACAAAGCAATAAATCTATGACCCACAGTAGAACAGGTTAATAGATTCAGGCACATTCTACACTACTAATGTGCGCAAATAAAAAAAAAAAAAAGGTGCCTGGGCACCAAAAATCATACTTGTCGCCCTATGTATCCACAATGGTGAACACCATAGAAAAATTGCATCTCGTGGTCACTTTGGGTATGAGTGTTGCTGCGTCAGTTTTCCGGTGTATTTTGAGCCAAAAAGAATGTATAAACAGGTGCACTCCAAACTTTGGCTTGATAAGTCCCTGTAATGTGCCAAAGATTAGGGGCATTCTGGAGGCGTTGCATCACATTCATAGAAGCAGACACATTTATGATTCATTGACGCCAAATCTAGACACAGAACAGATAGAACAGCCAGACCAGGGTAAAGGTGGTGTCTGATCCAGAATTGTGGTATTGGCTCTAAACTGCCCTGTATGTATGACCTGCAGAAGAACAGCCAGACCAGGGTAAAGGTGGTGCCTGAGCCAGACTTGTGGTATTAGCTCTACACTGCCCTGTATGTATGACCTGCAGAAGAACAGCCAGACCAGGGTAAAGTTGGTGCCTAAGCCAGACTTGAGGAATTGGCTCTACACTTCCCTGTATGTATGACCTGCAGAAGAACAGCCAGACCAGGGTAAAGGTGGTGCCTGAGCCAGACTTGTGGTATTGCACTACACTGCCCCTGTATGTTTGAACTGCAAAAGAACAGCCAGCCCAGGGTAAAGGTGGTCCCTGAGCCAGACTTGTGGTTTGGCACTACCTCCCACCTGTATGTATGACCTGCGAAAACAGCCAGACCGGGTAAAGGGGGGGCCTGAGGCTTGGGGTATTGGCTCTACCTGCCTGTAGTATGACCTGCAGAAGAACAGCCAGACCAGGGTAAAGGTGGTCCCTTAGCCGGACTAGTGTATTGGCTCTCCTGCCCGTATGTATGACTGCAGAGAATACCCAGACCAGGTAAAGGGTTTGGTGCCTGAGCCGACTTGTGGTATTGGTCTACACTCCCTGTTGGACTTGCAGAAGAACACCCAGACCAGGGAAAAAGGGGTGTCTGACCCAGAATTGTGGTATTGGCTCTACATCCCCTGTATGTTGACCTGCAGAAGAACAGCCGACCGGGTAAAGGTGGTGCTGACCCAGATTTTGTGGATTGGCTTATTTGCCCTGTATGTTGACCTGCAGAAAAACACCCAGACAGGGTAAGGTGGTGCCTAGCCAGACTAGTGGTATTGGCTTACATTTCCCCGTATGTATGCCCTGGAAAAAAAACAGCCAGCCCAGGGTAAGGTGGTGCCTGAGCCAGCTTGTGGTTTTGGCTCTACAGCCCTGTTGTATGACTTGCAGAGAACAGCCAGCCAGGGTAAAGGTGGTGTTGATCCAAAATTTGTGGTTTTGGCATCACGCACCTGTTGTTTGCCCTGCAGAAGAAAGCCAGCCCGGGTAAAGGGGGTGCTGAGCCAGATTTGGGGTTTTGGGGCACTCATGCACCTGATGTATGACCGGGAAAAAGAACACCAGCCCAGGGAAAAGGGGGGCCCTGAAAAGATTTTGGGGTATTGGCTCTCACTGCCCTGTATGTAGCTGCAAAAGAACAGTCAGACCGGGAAAAGGTGGTCCCTGAGCCAGACTAGTGGTTTTGGCTCTACATGCCCGTTGTATGCCTGCAGAAAAAACAGCCGACCAGGGTAAAGGTGGTGCCTGAGCCAGACTAGTGGTATTGGTTTTCCACTGCCCTTATGTATGACTGCAGAAGAATCCCGCCCGGGTAAAGGTGGTGCCTGGCCAGACTTGTGGTATTGTCTACCTGCCTGTATGTATGACTTGCAGAAAAACAGCCAGACAGGGAAAAGTGGTGTTACCCCAGAATTGGGGGTTTTGGCTCTAACTCCCCTGTATGTAGGCCCTGCAGAGAACAGTCGCCCAGGGTAAAGGTGGGCTGGGGCCAGACTTGTGGAATTGGCTCTACACTGCCCTGTAGATGACCTAAAGAACAGCCGGGACCAGGGTAAAGGTTTTTGCTGAGCCAGATAGTGGTTTTGGGGTCACATCCCCTTTTTGATGCCCTGAGAAGAAAGCCAGACCGGGTAAAGGTGGTGGGGCCCAGCTAGTGGTATTGGTCTCACTGCCTGTATGTATGCCCTGCGAAGAACACCAGCCCAGGGAAAGGGGGGCCCTGGCCCAGACTTGTGGTTTTGGGCTCTACATCCGTATGTATGATTTGCGGGAAAAAACACCCAGCCCAGGGTAAAGGTGGTGTCTGCCCAAAATTGTGGTATTGGCTCTACATTTCCCTGTATGTATGCCCTGAGAAGAACAGTCGGGCCCAGGGTTTAAGGTGGGGGGTGAGCCAGACTTGTGGTTTTGGCTCTACATTGTCTGTATGAAATGACCTGCAGAAAAAACGCGGACCGGGAAAAGGTGGTCCCGAGCCGACTATGGTATTGGCTCTACACTGCCCTGTATGTAGGGACTGCAGAAAAAAGCCAGACCAGGGTAAAGGGTGGTGCCTGAGCCAGTTTGTGGTTTTGGGCTCTACATGCCCTGTATGTATGACCTGAGAAGAACGGGCCAGACCAGGGTAAAGGTGGTGCCTGAGCCAGATTGGGTATTGGCTTTTCACTGCCCTGTATGTATGACCGAAAAGACAGCCAGCCAGGGAAAGGTGGTGCCGGGAGCCAGATTGTGGTATTGGACTCATGCCGTAGTTTGACCTGAAAAAAAACACCAGCCCGGGGAAAAGGGGTGCCGAGCCAGATTGTGGTATTGGCACTACACTTCCCCTGATGTATGACCTGCAGAAGAAAAGCCAGACCGGGTAAAGGTGGTGCCTGAGACGACTTGGGGTATTGGTTTACCGCCCTGTATGTATGACCTGCAGAAGAACAGCCAGCCCGGGTAAAGGTGGTGCCTTAGCAGAGTAGTGGTTTTGGCTTTTACACTCCCCTGTATGTATGACCTGCAGAAGAATAGCCGACCGGGAAAAGGGTGGTCCCTGAGCCGATTGTGGTATGGCTCTACACTCCCCTGTATGTATGACTTGCAGAAAAAAACAGCAGGCCAGGGAAAAGGTGGTGTTGACCCAAAATTGTGGTATTGGTCTCACTGCCTGTATGTTGCCGCGAAGAACAGTAGCCCAGGGTAAAGGTGGTGCCTGAGCCGACTTGTGGAATTGGCCTAAATCCCCTGTATGTTGTCCTGCAAAAGAACGCCCCCCAGGGTAAGGTGGTCCTGAGCCAGACTAGGGTTTGGTCTACCTCCCTGTATGTAGCCCGAGAAAAACAGCCGAAGGGAAAAAGGTGGTGCAATGGACCCCCCCCCAAAAAATTGGGGTTTGGCTCTACACTCCCCCGTTGTAGCCCCTGCAGAAAAACAGCCAGACCAGGGAAAAGGTGGTGCCGACCCAGCTTGTTTTTATTGGCCTACAGCCCTGTATGTATGCCTGAGAAGAACTGCCAGGGGGGGTTAAGGTGGGGCCTGAGCCAGACTTGTGGTTTGGGCTTACATGCCTGTAGTTGACTTGCAGAAGAACAGCCAGACCGGGTTAAGTGGGCTGTCCAGTTGGGGTTTGGCTTACATCCCCTGTATGTATGCCGCAGAAGAACAGAGCCAGGGTAAAGGTGGTGCCGGACCCGCTTGTGGAATTGGCTTAACACTGTCTGTATTTTGGGCCCCTGAAAGAACGCCAGCCCAGGGTAAAGGTGGTCCCTGACCCGACAGTGGTATTGGCTTTTACACTGCCCTGTAGTATGGCCTGCGAAAAACGCCGACCAGGGTTAAGGTGGGGTGCCTGGCAAAGGGAATTTAGTGGTTTTGGCTCTACCTGCCTTATGTATGTGCAGAAGAACAGCCGACCAGGGTAAAGGTGGTGCCTGAGCCAGATTGGGTATTGGCTCTAATGCCCTGTATGTATGACCTGCAAAAGAAACCCAGACCAGGGTAAAGGTGGTGCCTGAGCCAGATTGTGGTTTGGACTACTGCACCTGTTTGTTTGACCTGCAGAAAAACAACCAGACCGGGGTAAAGGTGGTGCCTGAGCCAGACTTGTGGTTTTGGGCCCACTACACTGCACCTGTTTTGTATGCCTGCAGAAGAACAGCCAGACCAGGGTAAAGGTGGTGACTGAGACAGCTTGTGGTATTGGCTCTACACTGCCCTGTATGTTATGACCTGAAGAAGAACAGCCAGACCGGGGTTTAAAGGGGGTTTGCCTTAGCCAGAGTAGTGGTTTGGCTCTAACTGCCTGTTTGTATGACCTGCAGAAGAATAGCCAGACCAGGGTAAAGGTGGTGCCTGAGCCGACTTGTGGTATTGGCTCTACACTGCCCTGTATGTGTGACTTGCAGAAGAACAGCCAGACCAGGGTAAAGGTGGTGTCTGAGCCAGAATTGTGGTTTTGGGCTCTACACTGCCCTGTAGGGAGGACCTGCAGAAGAACAGTCAGACCAGGGAAAAGGTGGTGCCTGAGCCAGACTTGTGGAATTGGCTTTACACTGCCCTGTATGTATGACCTGCAGAAGAACAGCCGAACCAGGGTAAAGGTGGTGCCTGAGCCAGACTAGTGGTATTGGCTCTACACTGCCCTGTATGTATGACCTGCAAAGAACAGCCAGACCAGGGTAAAGGTGGTGCCTGAGCCAGACTTGTGGTATTGGCTCTACACTGCCCTGATGTATGACCTGCAGAAGAAAAAGCCAGCCCAGGGTAAAGGTGGGCCTGAGCCAGACTTGTCGTATTGGACTTACACTGCCCTGTATGTATGATCTGCAGAAGAACAGCCAGACCAGGGTAAAGGTGGTGCCTGAGCCAGACTTGTGGTATTGGCATACACTGCCCTGTATGTATGACCTGCAGAAGAACAGCCAGACCGGGTAAGGTGGTGCCTGAGCCAGACTTGTCGTACCGGCACTACATTGCGCCTGTATGTATGACCTGCAGAAGAACAGCTTCATACATTCTGGCACATTCTACACTGCCTTAAAGCTATTTTGAACTAATCTGTCAGCACCAAGATTTATGCATGTTGCCCCTTGTGTCCTCAAAAACATGGGAATAAAAAGTAATCCAAAACTTGCATGTTTCCTCTGCCAGTCTGCAGCCCCGGGCTATCATGATGCCGACTGCCCATTTTCTTTAGTCTGGGCGGTCGGCATCTACTCTGCGCAGCCGTTGTAAGTCGGCCGTGCAGAGTTAGCAGCTGCGCGCAGTGTGCGTCTGCAGCACCAGGGAGAAAGTAGGGACGGTTCATCACGGTCCCTGCTTTCCTTATCGCTGTAGATACGATGCGCACTGAGGTCCGTATCTACAACGATCATAAGCGACGCAGGAAGTGTGATGAAGCAGAGACTACAGGGGCATATATTTATCAATGACTGCAGGGGGCCTATATCTATCAATGACTGCAGGGGGCCTATATCTATCAATGACTGCAGGGGGCCTATATCTATCAATGACTGCAGGGGGCCTATATCTATAATGACTGCAGGAGGCATATATCTATATTGACTGCAGGGGGGCATATATCTCTACAATGATTACTGTTGGGCATATATCTCTATAATGACAGAGCTGATTACATATGTATATTATATACATGTATAATGCTGACCCACAGAGCTGATCCCAAAATTACTGCAGACGGGTTTTTCAGCTCTGTGGGTCAGCATTATTAATTTAATACTGACCCACAGAGCTGACAATCAGTCTGCAGTTATAAAATACTGGTTACTCCATACTATACCCTTTAATGACACAGTATACACTTTTTTGTGTGTGTGTGCGTGATTCTAAACCTCCATCCCCTCGATAACCCCACCGGGCCATGGAACAATTGTCTTCTATAAAATTGGTCCCGGGTGGAAAAAAAGTAGGGGGCCACTGCTCTAATTTGATGGTCTGCTTCTGGTATTTGTACGATAGGAAGGGTCCAATATCCATGAACCTTTCCAACCTGATATTGTCAAACTGATATTGCTGGTTTTACCTTGGCTGGTTATGAAAAACTAATTTATGTATTGAAAATCTAAAAATACTTATCCACTGTAATCAATAAATCAATGAATAGGCTATCCAAAATCCAGGAGAGCTGACTGTCACTACAACTTTCAACTGGCTTTCTTCCAGAGCCATTACCTAGTTGGGTGTAGTGGATAGCTTGGGCAAAAGGAGATGTGTCTTGTTATAAAGTGGGGTGTGGTTTATGCAAATTTTGAAGTGATGACCTGCACACGCCACAGCTCTTAATCTTTTTAAAGGTCCCTTTCAAAAGTTGGCAACTATGCATATAACCCTTTATATCATAGAGCTTGGCTTCTCTCCCTCTGTGACATCTTGCTCTTACTACAAAGATTAGCTTTCTACATGTAGGGAATGGTAAATGGAGACCATTATTATTTCAATATGATTGTCCGTAAAATAAGATCTAGATCACCTCCAAAAATGTTTTATGAGGCTTTGACAGGTCCAGCATCAGTGCATTCCCAATGATTGGTAGGGTTCTTGGTCCAGGAGGGAAATTACTGTAACGTTTGTGATTTTTGAAGACATTAGCCAAAAACAGGATAACAGAAATGGCTACAAGAACGGTGACCAGATCCATGGCAAACCTCTGTAAGAGAAAAAAAAACATGTTTCATGAGGGGCAATGGGCATTTTTGTTGGCAGGCGATGTGTACTGAATTGCTTCTTACAGGGCTGGACAGACTAAGTTAAACAATTTGAGTCCCCATGTGCAGTAGCTATGTTCAAGCTTTTATTATGAGCTTGGTTGATTTTGCTTTAACCATATCATTTTTCATGTAAATATTTTCTCTTTAATTCTGTGAGGTCCAGCCCCACTCATACCTCATCTGCCCCTAACATCTCAAAATCTCTCACTGTGCAGAGACTTGATTAAGTCTATGATGTAAAAAGTGAAGCCAGAGAAGCGGGCACAGAGGAGGGTGACCAAATTGTTTAGAGGAATAGGTGGATTACAATAAGGCCATGTCCCCATGACAAGGGTTTTCGGACGGTTTTTCAGCCGGTTTGCGGTTTTTCAGATCGCCTGAAAAACCGGCCGAAAATGAGCACATTTGTGCTCTATGGAAAACCCGTGCAGCAGTCCCCACTGCACGGGTTTTGCCGCCGCCAGTAAAACATTGTAGAAGCACCATCTTCCGTCCGGTTTCTGGACAGAAGATGTGCTTCTCAATGGGAGGGGGGGGGCTGTTCTCAGCTCATCACGGAGAAAAGCCGCCCCCCCCCCCCCACGCGGCCGTGGGGACGGCTGCAAAACAGGACAAATACCGGCAGGCAAACCGGCCGGTATTTGTCCGCTGCCGTGGGGTCGCGCCCTAACAAGATAGGCTTCCAAACTAAAAGTTTTCAGCTTGGAAAAAAGACGGTTTAGGGGCAATGTAATTACCATGTAAAGGTATGGAAAGGTCAGTATATGTCTCTTACATGATCTTTTTACACTTAGGTCTATAACAACGACAACATACTCTACATTTATTACAATGAACAAACACTACTTACAAAATGTTAGGAATATTTGACTTTTTGTTGAAATTTAAGTATGAATGCAACATTTCTTGAAAAAAAAAATTAAATGAACTAAATGAGTACATCTCTTCACTTCACTGTTCAATGTGTCAGTACTTTTTGCACCACTTGCTGATCTCTAACTAGGATCAGCAATGTCAATTTTCACAAGTGTTTGATCCCTGAATCGCCCAATAAATTTAAGTGATCAATTCAAATTTGGATTTAAACAGTCCTCCTAATCCTGCTTTTCTCATTTTGACATAATAAGACCAAGGCAATACCTTACCATTTATCACCAGTACCTTGTTATTGCGAGGCTTCAAGCAGAATGCTCTCAGACAGAAGTGGCCACTGAGCTTAGAGTGTCAGAGTCTCATCAGCAGGTTGCTGCAGATACAGAGAGTTATTAATCAAACATAATTCCTAATTACTATCTGAAAGTTCCCTACTGCCAGTCCTCTGGCAGAGAGACTGGAGGAGTCACAGAAAGGAAAAGAAGTAGACGTCCTTTGATACTGATGCCCAATTCATTGTGAACAATGTCCTGTGGAATTGGATGATGAATGGCACAAAAGTCCAGGTACAATTAACCCTTTAAGGCACCCTGACGTTCCTGTACATCATGGTTCACTGCCTGTTAATGCACCCTGACGTTCCAGGAACTTCATGACAGCTTTCTGTCTCCCTGTGCAGAGATAAGATGAAAGCTCTATGCTAATTGCTGTTTCTGACAGCTAATTAGCACATCTACACAAGCAGGCGATCAATCATTGCAGTCCCATGATCCCCTGCCAAGGATCCCTGGGATTGGTCAGTCAGTCTGCTGACTCACCAGTTACAGCTGATCCATGTCCTGGGGCTCTGCTCTGTGTGAGAGAGTGAGGAGATCGTATTTCTGTGCTGGGTCCTAGTGCTCTGTGCTGCGATCTCAGCTGTCACAGCCTGAAATACTCTAGTCACCCCTCCACTGCCTAATCACTTCAGTGCCCCTGTGATCTATGTGTGGCAGCGGTCTCATCAGACAGTTTGCCACTTTCAAGTTCCAGCAATTTTCAGCCAGTGATCATCACTGGCTCATGCAGTGAAAAACACACAAAAATTAACCACTTCATTGCAAAGTCCCTGTTCCATTCATTCATATTGTTATAGCTGTCTGATCAGTTAAAAAGTGAGTTTGTAACGTCTGTTCCCACATCTGTCACTGCGCATCACTATCCTAATAAAGCCTGAAAAATACTCTAAAACAAGAAGGTGCTCCTTCAATTCTAAGGCCTGTGGAAGAGTCAAAAAGCGCATATGGGCCACAAGTGGGATATTTCTAAAAACTGCATAATAAGGAGAATCATTATTGAGTTGCGATTTCTTGGTAAAATCTATGTGGTTCCAATGAATAATGAACAAAAATCAGAAATCTGCAAAAAAAGTTAACATTTTGAAATTTCACCTTCTCTTTTCATTTCTGTGAAATACCTAGAGGCTGAATAAACTTCCTAAATGCTGTTTTGACTATGTTAAGGGGTGTAGTTTCTGAAATGGGGTCATTTATGGGGGTTTCTAACATACAAGCCCCTCAAAACCACATCAGAAGTGGCCTGGTTCCCAATATATTCTGTTCTGCAAATTTTCTTGAAAATGTTAAAATTTGTACTAAATTTCAAAGCCCCCAAATGTCTTAAAAAATAATAGGATGTTTAAAAAATCATGCCAACACAAAGTAGACATATGGTAGATGTTCATTATTTACTACTTTGTTTGGTGTGACTATGTGTCTTGCACACAGAAATTTTTAAACTTTGAAAATGGCAAATTTTTCAAAGTTTTCACAAGATTTCGATATTTTTCACACCTAAACAAGGATTTTATCGACCAAAATTAATTGCTAAATTAAAGCACAATGTTTCACGAGAAAACATTCTCTGAATCACATGGATAGGTAAAACTATTGAAAAGTTATTCACAGATAAAGTGGCACATGTCAGATTTGAAAAAAAGGGCTTGGTCCTTAACTCCAAAACAGGCTTAGACCTTAAAGGGTTAAGGAAGGCAAGAGACACCTAAGTGTCATGTCAGACCATTTGTAACCATTTATATCAGCGTGGTCTGTGTGCTAGATGACCTGACAACAGCATCAGGCACAGGCATCATCATCTTGCATGGGCCATGCATCTACACTGGGTAAGGGATCAGTGGTCCTCAGTGCTGTTCAGTAACGGAAGTTGATTAACTCTGAGAAATGTTGGCCGCCAATGATGGTGGAGAAGTCAAGGAGAGTGCTGTGCATGAGTCAGGTCAGGTAGCAGTCAGGTACCCTTGCCAGTCATCTAGTATGTAGACCACGCTGATGTAAATGGTTATGAATGGTCTGATGTGACACTTGGTTGCCTCTCATGTCCCTTAAATGTACCTGGAGTTGTGTGGCATTCATCGTCTGGTTCCGCAGGGCATTGCTTACAATGAACTGTTCATCAGTGTGTGGTGTAGCCAAAGGACGTCCACTTCTTTGCCTTACTGTGACTCTTCCAGTCTCTTTGTATCTCTGTTGTACCCTGATTATGACACTCTGACACTCTAAACTCTTTGGTCACTTCCGTCTGAGAGCATCCTGCTTAAAGGTTCCCAATAGCAAGGTACTGTTTATCAATTGTAAGGTGTTATCTTGGATTCATGATGTCAAAATTTTAACAGCAGGATGACGATGGTTCATTTCCCAATTTGAATTGATCCCCGAAATTTATTGGGCGATTCAGTTATCAAACACCTGTTGTCAATTTTGCTGTTGAGCTCCTTATTAGAGATCAGCAAGTTGTGCAAAAAGTACTGAAACACTGAACAGTTGGACATGTGCATCTAAAGGTAAGAGATGGTCTCAATTAGTTCATTAAAATAACATTTTCAAGAAATGTTATGTTCATCCTGAAATTTCGATTAAAAGTCAAATTTCCCTACATTTTTGTGAGTAGTGCATAAAGTTTTCTCTATACAAGGAGGCTTTCTGTACGTCTAGAAGAAAGAAGGTTTCATCATCATCACAGATGAAGATCCTTTAAAAGCGGTGACACTATGGAGCTCGCTGTCACAGGAGGTTGTGATGGTGGAGTCATTGACCAAGTTCAAGAAGAGTTTAGATGCATTTTTTGAAAAATAATATTACAGTTTATTAGTAATAGATTCTGGAGATAGCATGTTGATCCAGTGTTTATTCTGATTGCCAGATTTATAGTCGGGAATGGATTTTTCTCAATTGGCTTCTGTCTCATGGGGTTTTCCCCTTCTCTGGATCAATACTGTAGGGTTGTAGGTTGGACTCTATGGACCTGCATCTTTTTCCAATCTTATCTACTATGTTACTATATAAGAATGTGTCATATAGCGAAAAGCCTTCACCTATATCCCAGTCTGTACATGTATAAGGTTAGTATACTGTTAGGTCTCCAGATTCAACATTGCACTACCTTCCCCTGATGGGTGCATACAAATCTTAGGAAATTTGCATACATAAAATTCATCATAAGACTGTTTACACAAAACTGATTAGGACACGGATTCTGATATGAATTCAGCACTGAATTAATACCCAAATTTGACTGCAATCTGCTGCACATTGTCTCAATGGAAAACCCGGATCGCAGTGCACACAATGCTTACTTTTTGTGTCGCAGATTTATTTTCAGTGCTGTAAAAGAACTGACATGTTAATTCTCAAGGCAGATTCAGTGATGAATCCTCACATAGTATTTAGAGGTTGAAATTTTGCCTTTAAAATCAGCATCAATTCCACATCCCACTGGATTATAGACATGGATTCCACGTTGATTCAGGATTGAAATTTTCAGGCCTGCAAATCAGCCATATGAACCTATCCTAACGGTAGTGCATAAAAAGTCTAGGTATATCCACTGTCCAGGACTATATGTGACACATTGTACAATCAAAGTAAAATCGCAGCCACAACCCAACTTCAATTGTTCGTGATAAGAAAGAATGTTGCAAGTGACCCTTAATCTAATAAAAAAAAATGGCACAATAAAAAATCTGTAATATTTAAATAATTGCTTGCAGCTTTTTCCCATAAGAAAGAATTGAGTTTGCTTATTTTACTGTGATTCATGTACAACTTCATGTCCACCATGTAGCCGTAAATTTACAAACTAAGATCTGACTATTTAATATTCTCTGACATACTCATACAACATAAGATAAAAATGAACTATCATAAATGACTCAGCTATGTAAGCTACACTGACAAACTCGGCTCCGTAACATCTGCAAATATACTCTCAAATAAAACAACAACCTTGTTTCAACTGGGACTGAACCTAAGTATTTAGAGGATTGAGAACGTACCTTCCTCCTGGGACATCTACAGATAATATTGCAGTAGATGTGGTATCACAACCTTGTTGGACTTGTCTCTCCCGTCCCTGATAGGAAGAGTGAGCTTTATACTCTAAGAGAATGTTTAAACCTTGTAATCACATGAGCCGCTGAAGGACACACCCAAGTCTGGACTTGCCGAGCCCATAATCAAAGCTTCACTCTAACTGAATGGATCATGTTAGAGTGAAGTAGTTCTCTATTAGTAGTAATAAACCAAAAAATTAGAGGAGTTGTACAAGAACCCCCAGAACACATGTGAAAGAAATGCCTCTAAGATATTAATCAAACAAAATTCCTAATTACTATCTCATAGTTCCCTGCTGCCAATCCTCTGGCAAGGTTCCTGTAGAATGACATGGGGTCCATCATGATCTGCAACCATGGAATCGCAACAGCCAATAACAGAACCATGTGGTGATTGCCCACCAGGATCATGTGATATGCTGTGATTGCCCTACAGGATCACATGCTCATGACATATAGATGTCAGATGATTAAGCTGATAACCAATCACAACTTGTTAATGTTGATATAATGACATCATTGTGTGATGTCACTGGCTGTTATTACCATAATATGACCTCATTTTGGGAATCATATCACTTTACTTCAATAATGCCATATAACTTGCACAAGGGGGGTGTCATTTTTTTTTTTTTTTTTTTTTACTAAGAACTCCCAGAAAATGTCCAAAATAAATACACCTATGTTATAAAATGAACATCATTCCTAATTACTATTTTATGGTTCCCTGCTTCCAGTCCTCTGGCTTAAGTCCAGTAGAATGACATGGTGTCCATCATTATCTCACATCATAGGATCAAAAAAACAATCCCAGAACCATGTGGTCTTGTTTTATTTACTCCCACGGCATGCTGTGATTGCCCCTCAGGGTCATGTGACTTGGTGTGATTTCTCTCAAATGCCATGTGATATGGAGTGATTGCCACTCAGGGTCTTGAAATTTGGATGCCATATCACTCTGTGGATGACCAATCACAAGATGATAGTGTTGGAGCAATTACATCTCTGTGTGATGTCACCGGCCATCAAACCTCAATATGACCTCACTCTGGGAACATATCCCTCTACTGCCATAGAACTTGTACTAGGGTGCATCATCAAAAAGCTTATTTTTGTTCTGCAGAGGTTTTAGGTTTTATTTTTATATTGAAAGCATATGTTTTGTGTAATTGTAGTTTAGTCCTTGGCTAAATTTCCTTTAGAATAGAATCAATATTTTTTATTGTATGTTTGTGCTTGTCTAGATGTACTAACAAAGGGGAGGAGAAGCTTTCTTGATGTAACAACACAAAGACTGTGCCCCCCCCCCCCCCTTACCATAGATTCCTTAAATTCTGAATGATAGTTAAAGGATGGTCAACCAATAAATTAGTTTCTATGGTCTCTCTCTTATTTACCAACCCACAGCATTTTTACTAAACATTCTCCTCATTTCCCTCTCCACAAGTACAATTCTCAATGCAGGTTGACCACCCTATAATGTACCTACAGATGTAGCAAAATTAAACTTGACGATGAGATCATAACTTCATGTTGTTCTTAAATGACAACAAAAGTCATTAAAAAGCATTGAAAAAGTAAAGATAACTTTCTGAGCTACAAAGTCATGGTGCTTTATCTGTCAAGTTTATCTTTGCCCTGTCTAGAAGGGTCCACTAGCTTTTGCTTTTTCCCTGGCTACACCAATCACCTATCTCACGGTTTAAGTTATATCCAAATATTTCCCCCCACCCCATCAATGGTGACATTGCCATCTTACTCATTGGGCACGCTAGGCAGTAGCCCAGGGGCCTCACAGGCATTTAGGCCCCAGGTGGTGAATGTATGTTCTGGGAATTCAGGGCACATGACCTGGATTCCTGGGTTGGTGCTGTTTAGATAAATGTTTGTGTGTTCTTAGGATGTGCAAATAGTTATTTCCCATCTACATTGCATGGCTATTCAGTTGAATTTGCAGACAGTTTTTGGATTTAATAGAAAATTTGTTTCGCAGTCCATGCTGCACTGATTTTCTGCCAGCCGTTTTTTTCACACCACTGGCATTCCAAAAAACGTAGAACATGTTCATTCTTCCATATGCATCACCTTATGATCCTTTTACGTAGATATGCAGGAATCCAGCAGTAATAAAATCCAATACTTTTTTTGCAATAATATACAGCTCACAGACAAAATGCTTGTGCTCACTCGTTTACGCGTTTCTGACCCACATGGGTCATTCTTCCACCCAGTTTTTATGTGGAACATGAAGGGAGACAGCTGAATTTTCAAACCATGGCCAGAAGCCATCCCCATTTACGTGCAAAAAAAACTACAAAATATCAGTCAGATAATCCAACCGGTATTTTGTCATTGTCGTGTGAACCCACCCTTAAAGACCATGGTGGGAAGAGAGACATAGGCTACCTGCCCTGCTCATCATTCTTGTAGATAGCACGCTGCCTACAAGATGTCAATGGGGTATCCCAATGTAGGTGGCTTGATAAGGGTTTTCCTGGATGGGGTTGATTGACCTCATACAGTGTCATCTTTGAACATAGCTAGAGTCATGGCCTAATATTTTGTATTTGGCAGAAACATAACACTGTTAAGATGGCCCTGAATGTTGCTCAGGGTTACCTTCTACTCTTCATCCTGCCCTTGGCCTTAAGCTTTGGAGTAAAACCTACACCGGGGCTCCACAAAACACCTTGGATATATAATATACAGGTATATAAATCATAACATATTCATTTCTTCAGATATAGTCCCATCTAGAATGAAGCAATTGCACCATTGCTCCCTTTAATCCTGCTTTCTTATGTACCTGGATGACTATAGTGCCCCAAGACATTGGGATCTGGATATAACTCCTGCCTGTGCTTTCTCTATGTTCATTCCACTAACTCTGTTTTGTATAGAAATGTTCTACCTTTACCAAGAGAACTATTATTATGACTTGCACAAAACTCGTTTCACCTTTTCCTTAGACAAAGAACTTGGTTCACCTGTCTCCTGTGTATTTGTATTATGTGCTGTCATCTAACTCCTCCCTGCAGCTCAAAGTGCAGTACTACTGCTGAGGTCTCACTTTTCACATTGAGCTTAGAGGAATGCAAACATCCAACATAAACAATTTAAGTAACTATGCAAATCTTACAGTAGCTTCAAAAGGCATCAGGAATGTATACGAAGTAAAAAATTATAAATCTACTCACCAATTGCTTGCATGCTCATTCCATGGAGTCTTGGAGAAGTTAGGCCAGGACTGTGGCAAGGTATTATTTTGCCTTAGGCAAATAAGGCATATAGCACCCGTAATGAACAATTAAACCCACTCTATACTTCTTGGCACCCCCTTTTCTGCATGGAAAGTGGGGCACTAGGCAGTCGCCTACCTTTGCTACCCATCGTCTCATCCCTGTTGGAAGCTCCATAAGTTGCAAGCAAAAATGTATAAAATCCTTAACCTTATTGTAAATCCAAATACATGTTAAAAACTCTAGGATACACATAATACCCTAACTCTCGATGTGTTTTCCCCATTAGAAAAAACCTTTAGCAACAAAAAAAATTATTTTTCCTTTAACTCTATGGAGACTGCGGGGTATGTTGAGCGATTACTTTGGATCGACATGGGCGATAGTCGATGTGGGGCCACCTCGATAATTTTTTCGATAGTGAGCGGGTTTATGCCGATGACCTTAAAGTTTTGGGGAGAGCACAACACCTTCTTCTTACCCCAAACGGCTGGAGAAGCGGGGAATTAACAGCCACAACAGTCAAAGGTATGCTACATCTTAGGCACAAACTTAGGTTAAAACCCACGAAAAAAGTCCCCCACCATTCCTATCCTGTCTTTTACCAAAAGATGCCCTAAACCTGCATCCCCCACAATTAAAATGCCCCGAAGGCAGTTTATTTAACCCTCTTTTCTTCAACTGGACTTGAATATCCCTGTCCTGGAACGAGATGAGCCCAAAATCCTGCATGACCCCCACATTTAAGGAGTGCGGAAAAAAGGAGTCTTTCAACCACCCTTTTTGTTTTCCACTGGACATTGTCTATAACCGGTTTCCTTGCGCCACAGATGAGCCCCAAACCTGTATGAACCAGATTAAAATGTGGGAAAATGGAGTCTTTCAACCTCCATTTTAGTGAATGGACATAGACTATAACTATTACTGGGACCGCAGTATGACCATTAAACCTGTCTGACCCCCAGATTAAAAAGTGCGGATATGGAGTCTTTGAACACCATTTTTGATGTTCACTGGACACTAAACTATATCTGTCATGTACCGCAGACAATGACATTAAACTGGTCTGACCCACTGATTAAAAAGTGCCGGAAATAGTTGTTTTTTTCTTTTCAACCCACATTTTAGTTGAACTGGATCATTGACTATATCATGTCCTGGACCGCAGTATGACATTATCCTGTTGACCCCCAGATTAAAAAAGTGCCGGAAATTAAGGAGTCTTTCAATACCATTTTAGTTGAACTGGACATTGCCTATATACCTGTCCTGTGCCACAGCATGACCAGGGCGGGTGTTACAGTGGGTGCGGGGTGAGCCCAGGCTGCGTCCATCATCTATTAACTACGCTGGTTAAAAGGCCTCATGACGCAGCAACGAAAACTGTCGTGCCTGAAGCAGAGTGACGGATGCTGGCAAGTGTGAGAACTCCAGCCTTCCTCAGTACACAAGTCATGGACCTGGGTAAGCGCTTGCCCCTCCGTATGGAGTGCGGACCAATTGAGCTTCACTTGGAAATACTGGTTGATTACGCTCCTGTTCCACCCATGGTGACCCTTTTTCTTGGCATTCCTTTTTCTCTTTTTTATCAACGTTGCTGGAGGAAATTGTCTCATGTACTTTGTTCTCTGTCCGTGCTACTTACTCCATGGCCTTGATTTAACCTACATCTGGTCAAGTTTTCTTGTTCTCCCTTGTACCATATTCTGAGGAATTTTTTACCAGCTTTTTGTAATGCAAGTTTTTTAGTTGTTTAATTCTAGTAACACCATTTTTTAAAATAGGATGGTAACCCACCCTGTCTTTGTTCTCTTTTTTAAATTGTATTAAATGGGTTTTTCTCAATACCAGGATTGATATCTTTGTTAAAGATACTAGCAAAAACAAGTCATTTTGCCAATATGTGTCCATTAACAGTGTCCTACCTATTCCGGTTTCTGACAGCACACATCTTCCCTTGAGCCACTCTTGGACAATGTGAAGAAAACAAATGTCGTTAGAAACAACTTTTTTTATAATTGGTCCTGTTGTTTAGCTGCATGTCCAAAGCCAAAATGCACCCACCAAAAATTTCAAAGGCATGACCCTTGAGCCACTTTGGACAATTGTGAAGAACAAATGTCTGTTTATGTAACATTTTTTTTTTAATAATGAAGAGATACTGTAGTATAGCTGCATTTCAAAGCAAAATGCCCCCAAAATTTCAAAGCATGACCCTTGAGCAACTTTGGAAATTTGTGATTGATAATTTGTCTGTTTAGAAACACTTTTTTTTTATATAATAGGAACCTGTAGTATTGCTGCATTTCAAAAGCTGCATGACCCAAAAAATTAAAAAAAATGACCTTCCAGCCACTTGTAAAAAATTGTGTGGAGAAAATGCCACTTAGAAACCAAATTTCTGTTCCATAGGACCATGATTATTGCTGTATCTCACAGCTACATGACCCAAAAAATTATATATATGACGTCTCAGCCCACAATAAAATAATTGTGAGGGAGAAATGCCCACTTAGAAGCCACATTTCTGTTCCATAGGACCACCCCCCCCCCCGTAATTTATAGCTGGATCTCACAGCATCATCACCTGCTAAACCATTGACAATGCGAAAACTTTTCCAGATAAAGTGAGTAAATGGAATACGGTGTTGTCTGTGGAAATTCCTTGATGTCTTTTACAGTCTCTACAGCAAAAACCAACAAAATTAATACATGTGGGAAAAGAGAATAAAAATTGCAGTAAGAAATTATCATTTTAAAAAAAAGTTTTCAAGAGGACCATTCATGTTTGAAAAGGAATGTGAAGTAGACCTGGCAACTATTGGTGACCTCGCAATTGGGGCCACAACTTCATCAGAGATCCATGCTGATTAATCTTGATGAAAGTCAACGATCCTCTTTATCTGTGAAGCGGATGCGTTGTCCTGTAATGACTCCTCCAGCTGTGCTGAAGGTCCGCTCAGATATGACGCTGGCTGCTGGGCAGGACAACACCTCTATTGCACGACGAGCCAGTTCGGGTCATTCGTCCATTTTGGATACCCAGAGTCTATTGGGTCCAGAACACATACAAAAACATCGGTGTTGAGACGCAGATAGCAGCCAAAGCAAATAGGATCATGGGGTGCATTAAAAGGGGCATAGATTGCACATGAGAGTACATTATTCTCCCATTATACAAGTCACTGGTTAGACCACACATGGAATATTGTGTACAGCGTTTGGGGCCACCAGTGCACAGGAAAGACATTGTAGAGCTTGAACAGGTACAAAGGCGGGCACATCTAAAATAATAAAAGGACTGGGTGGGACATCTAGTACAAGAAAGATTGGCAAGATTAGGATTATTACTTTAGAGGAAAAGAGAGGCTTTGGGGGGTCATAATACTTATGTTTAATGCATCAAAGGGCAATTATAGAGATCTCCTCCAAGATTTAATTTTACCTAGGGACTGTATCTAGAAACATCGGGGGCATCTTTACGTTCTTGAGGAACGAAGGTTTTACTATAAACATAGAAAGGATTCTTTACTGTAAGAGCAGTTGCAGACTAGGAATTCTCTGCCAGAGGGACTTGTCATGGTGAATTCAATAACGAGTTCAGAAAGGGTTTGGTTGCATTTCTGGAGGTAACGAATATAACAATGTTATAGTGACTAGGATTGGAGTGGGGTCATTGAGTTCAGGAGTTTTCTGATTGCCAGATTGGAGTCAGGAAGGATTTTTCCCTAAAATGTGGACAATTGCTTTACTCATTGGGGTTTTTGCACTTCCTCTGGATCAACCACCTTAGACACTACAGGCTGTACTAGATGGACGACCTGTACTTTTTAGCCTTACAAAACTATGGAACTATTGATCTTAGCTGATCTCTGTGTCGTGGATGTGTGCCTGCTTGCATGCGTGGTGAGGTGGAACAAAAGATTGCCAGAGGTCACCCATTTCGGCTTCTGCCACCTTTGCCTGCTGCTGCCGCTCGGCCTCCTTGGGCATACTCTACTTGCTGTCACGTTGCTGATGTTTTTACACCGTGACATTTGGGGATCGTGAAGCAGACTGCAACAGTTGTCTTCAGTTGTCAATCAGCAAGGTCTCCCCATTTCCGGCATTTTACTCTCTATTTTGGGTGGGTGGAAGGAAGTGCTGAGTTTTTGTTTTGTATCGGGGATCCAGGAGGGTGGCCACCAGTAACTGTGTTAATTTGATGGGCTTAATGGAGACCCATGTTGGAGAAATGGAGCATGCCAAGCACTCATGTGAGAGGTGGAGCCTTGATTTCCCAAACCTTGGGTCGAGGGGGCACTAGCAACGGATCTTCCTATCTTCCTCATCGCCTCAACATTCGCGGCCAACCTCTTTCCAAGGCAGGGACTCGGTAACATCGGTGTCTAGGAATACTCTCCATTCTCCTCCTCCTCCTCCGCTGCCTTTCCGGCACAGGCTTCAAACACAGCCCTGACTTGCCTGAGTGATGCTCTGAGAGCTGATGCGCACCTTGCACTAGCTCTGGACCCCGAACCACATTGCCTAATGAAGACCGATGAAATTGTGAAAACTGTCGGGCCTTGTGGATGTGTCGGAGAGACAGGCTCCGTGTCCGGCAACTGTGTCCGTCTCTCTCCTCCGTCGTGCGGGACATTTGTTTCAGAGTGTCCAACGATCGTTCCAACTACTAAGATACCACAATGCTCAGGCTGACAGGGCATTGTCCCGCACTGACCATTTGGTGGCTTCTTCAAAAAGGCATGGATGGTGCAGAGCTCTTTCACTGCCTCCACCTGGCCAACACCCCGAGGTTCTGTACCGTGCATGTCAGGCCAAGTGTCACTTCGTACTGCGTAAAGGAAAAGTGCTGCTGCCGTAAGCGCTGAGCATTTGGAGGGGTGTAATTCCAGGTGTTGCCACGTCAACAATGAGACGGTGACGGGGAGGCCGAGCTGACGCTGCAACCGCACCAGTCGGGACGAAGAGGGTGCGAAGGGGGAAGTGCGAACTTAGACCTTCGAGCCTTCCTCAGCAGGCATACCAGACCGGGTAGCTTCTTTAGTTATTTCTGGACGACAAGGTTCATGACATGTGCCAGGCCAAGGGATGTGCTCCAGCCCTACCGATCTTAAGGGCGGCCAGCAGGTTTCGCCGTTCATCGCACAACACCTTGCCTGGGCACAAGGTTCTTGTCACCCCAGTCCAGCGCTCGGTCTAGTTGCGGAGAGCCTACACAGCTCCTGTACATGTGTGTGGATGGTCTTACAAAGGCAGATAATTTCAACACGGCTGGTTTTCTCTGGGCACCATGATGCCACCAGGGACCTTGGGGGGAAAGAACCCTGCCCCATCCCTGCGGTTTGAAGAGCGTGCGGCCGAGCCTGAGAGCCACCGTCACCCCCAGGGACATCAACAGCGCACCAGTGAGCTCGTCCAGAGAATATAGCGGGCCTTGGCCGTGCTTACTAGTCCATGGTGGCGGGGGTCAGATTGGACTTTTCCGGAAACAGATGCAACATGCACTTGAAATTTTAGATGACACGTGGCTGCCAGGGCAGGGACGGCTTTTCCTGGCAAAGAATATGGCCTGCTCGCATCTGGTATTTGGGGGCAGGCAAGGCCTGACATGACGGAAACCATCTGTGTACACCAGATGGAAAGCGGGCAACATATCCAAGGCCATAAGCTGGCAATGGTTTTTTTTTGTTTTTTTTTTTTTCCCGACAATTCAGGCTTTTGGCTTTGGGATGGTTTGGGTTAAAGTGTTTTCTTCTGCTCCAAACCTGGAAGACAGGAAGGCTGGCTGCTAGACTGGCCGCTGTACGGCGTGGCAGGTCGTCAACTGGCGGAAGGAGAAGGGGTAGGATGGGTATGGTGGTGTGGTGGTAACTCGGGCGACGGTGGAGCTGAAGCGGATGGCTGATCCCGGATCATGACTCGAGGTGACTATGAGCAGCTGAGGAACGCTTGGTGGTGGAGGAGGAGGCGGAGACGAGGGTGTGAACAGTGGTTGGAGGCCCAGCGTCGGTCTGGCCTTTTTTGGTCAAGGGTTGCCTCCCATTTCAACTCATGATTCGCTGCTTGTGACTTGACATGTTGGTGTGGGTTAACACTAAGGTTTTGCTTATCTTTGCGTTTACGGCAAAGGCGGCCATATGACATCGCTGGGTGAATCAGAGGCTTGGTCAAAGAAGGCCAGGCTTGAGAGGTCCTGGACCTTTTTGACGGCGATAAGCGAGGAGCGGGTTTCCGCCTGAACCGTGGCATGGCAGATCATATCAGGCGGACTTCTGCGACTGCCCTCTCCCCGTTTTTGAGGTGGAACCCGTACTGACACTTACACATCGTCGTCCTCTCGTCCAGTGATGAAGCGGCTCGCAATGCAAATTCTGCTGAACCAGACCCACGTTGGATCCGCACTGTTCATCATCATCATCAACACAGGTGACTTTGTTGTCCTGACATTCTGCATCCAGGAGCTGCGGGCTGATGCAAGAGGGACTGCAAGGCGTTGCCGACCTCCGGGATTTTTGCGATGACTGCTTCCTTCTCCTCCTATGTATGGCATCAGTAACTGGGGCGTCAGAGCAGAGAAATCATTCTCTTTGGCCTCTTGATCTTTTTAACATGGCCTTCTGACCCCAAACAGCATTTTGTCATCAAAGAGGCTTCAGAAAAAATGGATTATCCACTGTGGTGGGTTAACACGAGTTGACTTTTGGGCTGCTTCATACAGTTGGACAGATGCTGGTGATGCTGATGACGACATTTGGGCGTGACTGGGAGGACGCGGAGGTATGACTGCTGGATGCAGTTGCATTAACCCACTGAAGGACAGATTTGGGCGAACGCTGGTTCGTTAATGAGATTCACAGGGCCCTGAACAAGCGTTTGACGGCCTGGGAGGTCCTGCAACCTGATGATCCGCTGGCATGCGTGTTGTCGCCAGCACTGAATGGAGATCCTTCTCTGTACCTCTACCTCCATGTCTACCCCCTCTTGCTCGCTTCCACCTGTATTTCGCTCCATGTGCAGAAATATACAAATTGGAGAAAGGTAGGAAGAGGTTTTGGAAATTCTCTTATTTAAAAGACGGAAATTACAGTATTATCAATTTCCCTCAAATCAAAACAAAATTGCTGGATTCTAATATAATGCAAAGTAGATCTATCAACAAAGCTGGCTGAGCAAAGTGAAAAAACAGTATCTGAATGGATTCGGATAATATAAGGTATTTTTTGGACTCTATCAATTTACCTGTGGTGACTACCAAAATTGCAGTATTCACATTTATAAGTGCAATGGTGCCTTGCAATGAACAAACGCTGTAGTGCACAAAGTCAATAAAACACGTATCTGTAATGTATTCGGGATAATTAAAAGGTATTTTTTGGCTACCTATCAATTCACCTGTGGTGACTACATAATTGACTGTATTCAAATTTAACGCAAAGTAGATCTATTAACAAGCTGGTCCTGCGCCAAAGTGAAAAAAAAACACGTATCTGCATGTTATTTCGGATAATAAAAGGTTATTTTTTGCACCTATCAATTCTCCTGTTGTTACTAATAAATTGCAGTTTTCACATTTGAGTGAAGGTGCCTCAATGAACAAAAGCTGTAGTGTGCCAAAAGTATAATAAAACTCTCGTATCTGAAATTTATTGGATATTCAAGGTATTTTTGGCTACCTTCAACCTGTGATGACTTGCTAGATTCTAATTTACTAGTAAAGGTGGATTATAAACAAAAGGTGGAATGGCAAAAATTTAAAATGACCCCTACCTATCTGAATGTTATGATATATAAAAGTGGAGTTTTGCATCTTAAATGAGACCTGCAGTTACTAGGAAAAGATGTGTATCCTATAAGTTCAGGGTGCCACTCTATCCAGGAAAATATTTTCAATAGAAAATGTTATATAATAAAAGCTATTGCAATGTCTACACTAGTCTTGGTGAACTTTATTCCAGTATTCTTTATAGAGCTTGTCGATTCGTATATACAAGATATTTTTGGCAAACTTTCAAATTACACCTGTGGTGACTTAATAAAATTGCTCGGATTCAAATTTAAGTGCAAGGGGATATCATCTACAAAAGTGGAATGGGTAAAATTGAAAATGAACACCTATCTGAAATGTATTCTGTTAATAAAAGTGGTGTTTTGCATCTAATCCAATAGAGACCTGCATTTACTAAAAGTGGTGTATCCTATTTGTTTCAGGCCTGCCAATATCCAGGAATATTTCAATAGAAAAACGTTAATAATACGCTATTGCAATGTACTACACTAAGTCTTGGTGAACTTTATCCAGTTTTCATTTATAGAGCTTGTTTTGTGTTCGCCCGCGGGGGCCCCCACTCCGCTCCCCCCGCTGACTTTACAGCTGTCGATGATCCTTTAAAATTCTCTACCTAACTATAAAAATATTCCAATCTCTAATCCTAACTAAATTGTAAGGATCACAGCTAATAGTAGAGGTTTCTCTGTGAAGAAATATAATAATTTCGCTGAATTGTTTGGACACAAGCAGAGCGCACGTCCTTCTGCTCTGAGACGCTGAGAGACACTGAGGCTGAACAGGAAACGCTGTTCTATGTAAAACGAGGTCATGTGATTTTTCCAGCCAATCGCAACCATACAAAACCCAGTCATGACGTCGCACACACAGCTCACCATGATCTATTCTGTAATCTGATTTGCTGGCCCCCAAAAATTACAGGAAGCGCCGAAAAAGGCGCGATCTTAATAGAGATCACAGTTTTTTAACCCAAATTATCGCATGATCTAAAAAATCCGATCACCATAAAAACTGTGCCGATTTCAACTTTGTCGATAATAATCGCTCAACACTAGTCATGAGCTTGGGTCACCAAACCCTAGTTTTCTAGGACATTTGGGACCGAGAAGTTTGAAACACAGCTATAAGGCATTGATGGCATATCCATTGGATAGAAATACTAATTTAAGAGATCTTAATATTGTTCAACCTTGAAGGGTTCGACAAGAAGTATAAAGTTGTAGCTACATGAAGAATTTTTCCATTAAAAACTTTAAGTGACCTATATTCTTGTTTCATTTGAATGTCTATTCTCTTACAAATTGTTTTGAAGAGCGTGCGCCGAGCCTGAGAGCCACCGTCACCCCCCGGGACATCCAACCAGCTCACCCAGTGAGCTGTCACAGAGATATAGCGGCCTTGGCCGTGCTTACTAGTACATGTGTCGGGGGTCAGATGGACTTTTCCGGACACATATGCAGACAACGCACTTGAAATTTTAGATGACACGTGGCTGGCCAGGGCAGGGACGGCTTTTCTGGCAAAGAAATGCCTGCTCGGCATTGGTATTGGGGGCAGGCAAGGGCCATGGAGTGACGGGAACCCATCTGTGTCACCAGATAGAAAGGCAACATTTCCAAGGCCAAATGCTGGCATGCCGACATTCAGGCTTTTGGGCTTTGGGATGGTTTGGGTTAAAGTGTTTCTTTTTGCTCCCAAACCTGGAAGACAGAAGGGTGGATGCTAGACTGGCCGCTGTACGGCGTGCAGGTCATCAAACTGGCGGAAGGAGAAGGGGTAGGATGGGTCTCTGGTGGTGCTGGTGGTACTCGGGCGACGGTGGAGGCTGAAGCGGAGGCTGATCCCTGATCATGACTCTGAGAGACATGGGCAGCTGAGGAACGCTTGGTGGTGGCAGAGGAGGTGGAGACAGAGGGTGTGACAGTGGTTGGAGGCCCAGCGTCGGTCTGGCCTTTTTTTGGCCAAGTGTTGCCTCCATTTCAACTCATGCATTCGCTGCATGTGACTAGACATGTTGGTGGTGGTTAACCACTTAAGGTTCTTGCCTTTACTTATGCGTTTTGGGAAAGGCGGCATATGACATCGCTGGGTGAATCAGAGGCTTGGTCAAAGAGGCCCAGGCTTGAGAGGTCCTGGAAACCTTTTTGACGACGATAAGCGAGGAGCGGGGTTCCGCTGACCGTGGCTGGCGGAATCATATCAGCGGACTTTTGCGACTGCCCTCCCCCCCTTTTTGAGGCGGAACCCGTACTGACACTACCCCCTCGTCTTTCCCCCTCGTCCAGTGATGAAGCGCTCGCAAGCAAATTCTGCTGAAAAGACCACGTTGGAACCGCAATGTCGTCATCATCATCAACACAGGTGACTTTGTTGTCCCGACATTCTGCATCCAGGTGCTGCGGGCTAGAAGCAAAGGACTGCAAAGGGGTTGCCGACCACCCGGGATTTTTGCCGATTGGCTGGCTTCCTTCTCCTCCTCTGATGGCATCAGTAACTGGGCGTCAGAGCAGAGAAAATCATTTTCTTGGCCTTTGATCTTTTAACATGCCTTCTGACCCCAACCGCATTTTGTCCTCAAAAAAGGTCTTCAGAAAATGGATTATCCACAGTGGTGGGTACACGAGTTGACATTTGGGCTGCTTCAGTTGGACAGATGCTGGTGATGCTGATTGACGACATTTGTGGCCATGACTGGGAGGACGAGGAGGTAAGACTGCTGGATGCAGGTTGCATTAACCACTGAAGGACAGATTGGCGACGCTGTTCGTTAATGAGATTCACCAGGGCCCTGCCCCAGCGATGTCAGGCCTGAGGGTTCCTGCAACTGATGATCCGCTGGCATGCGTGTTGTCGCCAGCCCTGAAAGGAGCACCTTCTCTCGTCCCATCTACCTCCATGTCCTACCCCCCTCTTTGCTCGCTTACACCTGAATTTTGCTCCATGTTCAGAAATATACAAATTTGAGAAGGTATGGAGAGTTTTGGAAAGTCCTATTAAAGACGGAAATCACAGCTATTCTCAAATCCCTCAAATCAAAACAAATTCTGGATTCAAATATAACTGCAAAGTTTGATCTACAACAAAGCTGGCCTGGCCAAATGAAAAAACACGTATTCAGAAAAATGTTTTTCGGATAATAAAAGGTATTTTTTGGCACCATATCAATTTAAACCCGTGGTGACTACAAAAATTGCAGTATTCACATTAAAGTGCAAGGTGCCCCCAATGAACAAAGCGTAGTGCACCAAAATAAAAAACACGTATCTGTAATGTATTCGGATAATAAAAGGTATTTTTTGGCACCTATCAATTCACCTGTTTGGGAACTACACAATTGCTGGATTCAAATTTAACTGCAAGGTGGCTCTATCAACAAATTTTGGGCTGGGCAAAAGTGCAAAAAACACGTAATCTGTAATGTATTCGAATAATAAAAGGTATTTTTGGCACCTATCAATTCACCTGTGGTGACTACAAAATTGCTGTATTCAAATTTTTAAATGCAAAGTAGATTTTATTAACAAAGCTGGCCTGCGCCAAAGTGAAAAAACACGTATCTGAAAAAGTATTCGAAAATAAAAGGTATTTTTGCACCTATCAATTCACCTGTGGGACTAAAAAATTGCAGTATTCACATTTGAGTGCAAGGTGCCTCAATGAACAAAGCTGTAGTGGCCAAAGTAAAAAAACGTATCTGAAATTTATTCGGATATTACAAGGTATTTTTGGCACCTATCAACCTGTGCTGACTTGCTGGATTCTAATTAAGTACAGGTGGATATTCAAAAAAGGGTGGAATGGGAAAAATTTAAAATGAATACCATCAAATATATAGATAATAAAAGTGGGTTTTGCATCTTCAAAAACCTGCATTTATAAAAAAGATGTGTACCCCTATAATTTTCAGGCTGCCCAATATCCGGGAATATTTAATAGAAAAATGTTAATAATAAAGTATGCAATTTACACTAAGTCTTGGGAATTTATCCAGTATTCTTTAAGAGCTTGTTTGTGTTCCCCGCGGGGGCCCCACCCCGGCCCCCCCTTTACTTTTTTAAACAGTAGTTCTCCTTTTTAAAATTCCTACCTAAATATATAAAATCTTCCCAAACTCTAATCAAAAAAATTGTAAGGTCACGCTAATAGTTAAAGGGTTTTTTGTGAAGAATATAAAAATTTCGCTGAAATTTTTTGGACACAAAAAGAAGCCAGTCCCTTTGCTCTGAGACGCTGAGAGACACGAGGGGAAAAAGGAAAAAGCTGTTCTATTAAAACGAGGGCATGTGATTTTTTTCAGCCAATCGCAACCCTACACATCCCAGTCACACACATCTCACCCTGCTCTATTCTTAACTGATTTGTGGCCCCCAAAATTTCAGGGAAGCGACGAAAAAGGCGCGATTTAATAGATGATGCCAAATTTTTAACCCCAAAATTATCGCATGATCAAAAAATCCGATCACCTAAAAACTGTGCCGATTTCAACTTTGTCGAAATAATCCCCCAACACTAGTCATGACTTGGGTCCCCAAAACCCCAGTTTTTCTAGGAATTGGGCCCGAGAAGTTTAAAAACACAGTAAAGGCATTGATGGCATTCCTTTGGTAGAAATACAAATTTAAGAGATCTTAATATTTTTAACCTTAAGGGTTCGACAAGAAGTATAAATTGAAGACATGAAAAAATTTTTCCCCATTAAAAACTTTAAGTGACCTATATTCTTGTTTCATTTGAATGTCTATTCTCTTACAAATTGTGTGTTTTTTTTTTGTTTTTTGTTTTTTTAATGAGGACTACACTATCCAGGCAAAAGGAAATGCAATGGGGACTGAGTTTTTCCCATCGTTCCATAATTGATTGGCCGTTATAAAAATCTAGGTCCAGTCTGAGGGCAATTCTAGAATGAAGAATAACATTTTCCTTAGGGTAGATTGGTTCTTACCTTATGGATTCCAAAATCAGAGGGGGAAACAGCTTAAAAATTACCTCTATACCTCCCTTCATCCACATCTTTCCCCACCTATGGTTGAACTTGATGGACATTTTTTTTTAACCAAATTAATTATGTAAGTATTATTTCTTCAGATTCCAATCCAATCCTTTCACTTAGAACCAAATACAGTTTTTTCAATCCATCATCTCCTTGGGCCTTTCCATGTGGTTGTAGTTTAAGTGTGTCCCGTATCAAAATAACACTTTGGTTTAAGATTGACCATTCATTATTGTTAGAGGATATCTGTGCCTTGGTACAAGGGTAACTAGTTCAATACGGTGCAAAAAGACCTTGGCATAAGTCCAACTCAAGGTAATGCAATATTACATGGGAAGTCTACAGTCTACAAATTTTATCTACTTAATCACTTTGTAAAAACTGTGTTGCCGATGTTCGCCCCCTTTTGGGGGTCAAAGTGAATACCATTATGCACAACAAAAAATAAAAATGGGGAAAAATTTTCCTTGAAGGATACATTGGGAAACCGGGCCGGTTTTTTTTCACCCAAAAGGGTCAACAAACCTGCCAGGAGTGTAGGCCAGAAAAGGAATAAAGATACAGAATGGAGAGGTGTAGATCAAAAAAGTTATAGAGAAACACAGTGGAGGGGTGTAGATCAAAGAATAAATGCCAGTAGAGTAACAGTGTGGAGGAGTGTGGACCAGAGTAGTCTCATTTATCAATAGGTTAAGTGGCTACCACTTTACTATCAGCTCCATTTTTGGTGGCTTTTGTGTTTTGGTTTCTGTCCCCTGATGAACCAGTTATCCTGGGGAAACACGTCAGGACGTTTTGTCATTTTTCTCCATATGTGGGGGCATGCATTTTTATAGCTGGGTTAAGGTTTAGTCCTGTTTTGGATTATGTGAGGGCCTTATTAGGGTGAGCCAATGACAGGAGGGGTTGTCCTTTATCAGGATGGGTGCTCCACCTTTGACAGGTATATAACAGGGCTATTACATTAATTTTCTTCTTCACCCAGCTGTATGGACCCTCTCTGCATACTCCTTTACCATTTATGAGACCTGTGGAAAGAAGGACTACAAAAATGTGAGTAGTTTCAAAATATATATTTTGATATTATTGACTCTTGGTGCGAGTCAATGTTGGTAAAATAGGGTCCTTGAATATTACCCAAGAGGATTTAAGATCTATAAGGTGGTTTATGCCTCTTTGGTTATTCTTTGAGTGCATAATTATTATTTAGTTTTTAATGTATATCAATAAAATGTGTTTTTAGGTATCTATTACTGGGATTTAGATTATTTCTGTGAGCTGTTTTTGACTATATCCTAGAAATTCATTGATGTTCTTTTGTTAGAAGTATAGACCAGAGACAGAATAGTGGAGCAGTGTAATCCAAAGAAGAAATACCAGTAGAATAAGGCTATGTCTACACAGCACAGGTTTTTCATCTGATTTACAGCGGATTCAGTATTTAGAGTCCACCTAAAATCCGACTGTGACCTGTGCTGTGTAAGGCCTCGTTCACATGGCTTATTCTGCCGCGTATTGGCGCCGTACTGCGCGCCGGATTTGCGCTTCAGTACGGCGCCAATCCGCGGCAGCAATTACGGTAATCCACAGTTCTCATTGAGAACAGTGGAATCCGTCGCTCCTCCCCGCTCGGCGAATCCGCCGCGGGGGGAGAAAGTGACATGCACATTATTTACGGCGCGTACGCGCCGTAAACAATGCATTGTCTATGGGGCCGGGAGCGGCGCCCCTTATTCACGGCGGATTTGTGAGCTCAATACGGCTCACAAATCCGTCGGGAATAAGCTGTGTGAACACGGCCTAAACCTCAATAGAAAATCAGACCTGTAGTCTACACAACAGTCATTTTTTACTGAGGATTTCTTAACCGCCGGCCATCAAGCAGCAGAGAGAGCATGTTCTAAACAAATTGGAGGAGTGTAGATGAGAAAAGTTATAGAGAAGCAGAGTGGAGGGATATAGACCAGAAAAGTAATAGAGAAACAGAGTGAAGAAGAATAGCCCTGAGAAGGAATAAAGAAACAAACAGAGCTTTTGGACACTTATGTTAGATATTTGTCACCCAAAAGGTTTGCGACTCTACACAGATGGGCTGGTAATTGACATAAAGGTAACTGTTTAATGCGATTGCTGCTATTGTTTCTCCTGCTCACTAGGTAAGGTACTTAGGGTCTGAAATGTGTGAGTGTAGTTGTTTCATTTTTTACTACTGAGATAATCTTTGGCTGTTTTTAAGAAGAAAAATACAAAAGATTAATTTTAATGCCATTGGGTTCTGTTCATTGCCGTTGTTTTTGTGCATTTTTCGAAACTCCCCTTTGTTTTTTACTAATCACAGAAAAGTGATGTGAACGGAAGATCCTTCAATTCATGCAGTTACCCAAGGGCTAGCAGGGTTAGCAGCTATGTCTCTGGAGGCATTTGGACAGATCAGTACATTTCTACTATATGCACTGTTTGCAGGGTTTTTGATGTTTTCTTCTTGTTAACCTCTGAAAATTAAAATCAACACCGCATTGGACCTGTAACAGGGCAGGCTTGAGTTTTCTAAACTTTATTAGAAAAAAAAATTATTTACATAATTTTATAATATCATATTGAGAAAGATTCTTTATTTTAACTATGCTTTTAATTTGACTAAATTAAAATGCTGCTAAGGGTTCAATCTTCAGTTAGTTTCAGACAGTCCGATTGCTAGTAAAGTGCTGCATTACAAGAAAATATATATAAAACGTTGAATATATTAGACAGACATCATTTTTAATCTAAATCGTTTCGAAATTCTGAACTGAACTTTTTTTTTACTGAGGTCAGAATTCCTTGCTTTTTGGTGCGTAGCCCTGAATCTCTTGAACAGATGCAAAGGAGAAGGAGATAATCACCTTCACTGTGAAATATTTTGAAAAATCTAAAGCTTTCTAAATATTCTTCATTAAAAATGTCCTACTATTTTGTTGCAGTTGACTCTCAAATAAATCCATAACAGTATGTTTATTACTAATGGTTCCCTGTGCACTTACCTCACCTTCTCATAGGGTTAGAGTTCACCACAGGGTGGGAAATATGTTGTACACAGAAATCAGAGCATAGACTGGGATGAGAGCATCCAAGGAGGGAAGATCACACAGTCTATAGAAAACTAAGAGAAAAAAGTAGAAAAGCCCACAGAAGGCAGCATGCAAGTGGGGTCAATCACTTAGGCTGTGTACAGGTGTAGAGAAATGCCAGAGCACCCAGAGCAAACTCTAGGCCTCTAAACAAACACTACAGAGCTCATGTCCAGCAAGTATTATGTGGAGAAAATATCCACTTGAGAAAAAAATGAAACAAAGAGCAGGCTGCAAACTGTATGTTAGTAAATGAATAACGGGATGGAGACTGCAGACTACACCTTACAGAGACACTTAATGTTTCAAATGTTTCAAAACATTTTTATTATTATGAGCGCCTGGGGGATATCTCAAGTACTAAGGCCAGATTCACACGACACATAAAGGCACGTACCTCTGTGTATCACTTTATGTCTACTTTGGGAAGTACCTGCTGGACAGTGCATACTTCCCACAGTGCTCTGGCCCAGCCCCCATTTAGCCTCACTTTCCCCTATGACATGTCACTTCTTGCTCCGGGCACACAGTACGCGACAGAAACACGTCTGAAAATCATAGCACTCAGTAAGTGCTATGATTTTACCGTATTTGCGGGGCGAACGTTAGGCGCATTGCAGTGCAATTACGCTCAAAGTGCGCCCCACAAATACGCCGTGAAAACTCCCCCTAAGGCAATGTTCACACGGCTTATTGCTGGCGTAATTGCGGGGACGGATTTTGCCCCTCAATTACTCCGGCAGCCATGCAGGGGGGGGCGGGGCGGGGGGCCGGCAGCTCGCTAGCCAGCTAGACACTCATTATTCACGGCGCGTAAATAATGTGCATGTCACTTTCTCCCCGCCCGGCGGATTCGCCGAGAGGGGAGAGGAGACGGAATCCATAGTTCTCTATGAGAACTGTGGATTACCGTAATGACTGGGACGGATTTCAGCCGTACTGCAGCGCAAATACGGCACGCAATACGGCTGAAATTAATGCCCAAATAAGCCGTGTGAACGAGGCGTAACTGTTGTTGGCATTGGGACAGTCTCTACGACCCTGCGCAGTGGAGACCGCAAACGACAATTATTAACTACGAAAGGATATTGAATTTAAATGTAAAATACTAATTATCCACAGGTTTTAAACAATCATATGGATTTAATATTAAATTATTGAAATGTGATATTTTTGTCTATTTTGTATGTATTAAGATGTATCTGTGATGTACATGGTGTGGGTGCAGTCCATTTGGACTCTGTTTATTGAATGTTTGCTTTGTGATTGCTTTGAAGCTATAAAGTATGAAATGTGTCAGTTTTTTTACCTACACTATTTTGTGCTTTATCTTATGTTTTCTGACATGTTTTTAATCATGGAATATAGCATGCTATGTGATGTGCTGGTCTACTAGTCGCTATTTTTTGATCTTCAATTTGTTTATGATTCATCATTTAATTTCTAGTATTCCTTAAAGGGGTTGTCTCACTAAATCGATTCATCTTACCTCCTGGATATTTTGGTTTCATTTTGAATTCAGGGGCGTGTTTACTGGCTTCTACTAGGCTGCAGTAGAAGCCACGTCTGTAGATATAGCGACCAGTGCTGGCAGCCTATCAGGGGAGTGTAAACAGGACTGTATCTATAGTGACCTGAGGAGCTGATGCAGCCCATACAAGAGGGGATATCTAGGAATAGGTAGGACAATGTTAATGGACGCATATTGCAAAGTTACTTGTTTTTGCAAGATCTTTAACATATAAAGCAATCATTATAGTGAGACAACCCCTTTAAGACTAGATTGATAAAAAAAAGTTCCTGGACACCCGTTCAGTAAACAACCTGTTTTCTTAATATTCAAAGGAAAAAAACAATTGTTAAAGGGGTTTTGCCACAATCTCATTTCATACCTCAGTTGCATACCATGTGACCCAGCAGGATGACATCACCAGGCATTTCCTCTCTGTAGTCAAAGAAAGGTCTGTTTATGTATAGAGCTGTGAGTAGCTATAAGTAGCTCAGAGGTGAAGTTTTTTACCTCCAGACACAAGGGTCCTAGGTTTAAATCCCTGCAGGAACCAAACCTGTGGATTTTTTTCTCCTTATAATTGCACATAACTCATTGAGGTTTACTAAGGAACACAGAGGACAGGAGTAGTATGACAGCACCTGGGGTTTAACACTCAGTAACTGCCTGAGAGGAGAGGTGATGTCTGAGCATGTGTGGCAAGGACTAAGGAGCTCTCAGCCCTGGACGTATCCCCTGGAGATGAGCTGTAAACAATGGATCACTAAAGCAGCAGCTAAAACAAAAACGGTCCAGAATTTTTAATAATGATGAATGATGAAAATGTTTATTATTTAATTTGCAAGCTTCACACATCAATTTTACTTTATGGCAAAACCCCTTTAACATGTTTTCTCACACCTTGTTAAATAACTTAATAAATAATTTGAACATTAGATGATATGCGGCAAATTAATTATTAAAAATGAAAAACAAAAGGTAATATAAAAGTCACCACTTATGTACCAAAAATGTTTATTAAAGGTAACCAATAGTATTATGTTATGATTAAACTAACTAATGGTATCACAAATTGTAATCAAGTGTGAAGTAATGGTGATGCTGCAAATATTACCACACCTCTAACTACCTGTTTAAAAACCTGTATCTATGAATTTACATCGGAATCAACATGATGTCAGTTGTCATTTTTCCTTCTACATAATCCTCAGTATGTCCTTTCAACATGAATTTGGAAACTAGCACAATGATAACTGTGTTGCGGATGTATTGCAGCAACAGTAGCAAGACATCAAAGAGCTCACATAGCAGTGCTGGAGAGCAGAAGGTCACCAGAAAACCTCAACTACAAAAAGCAACATGGTTCTTGTATCCAAGTGGGCCCCCTTAAACTCTTAGCCCCATGGAAACCGCTATGGCTGCTATGAATATAGTTATGCCTCTGCTGTAAGTTATAAACTCTTGTCTGTCTGCAGCCACCAATAGCAAGAGCTCAGAGCTCAGGTGCTTACTTTATATAATACAGTAAATTCCATAATAGCACATTATGCAGTAAACTCCTCATGTCTCACTAGCAGCAACTGCAGGCAGCGAAAAAGTTCTTATTTTACTCTATATCAATGCAGGGGATTTAGAGATACAGTGTGTACCAAGAAACCTTTATTGTCAGTAATACCATTGGAAGAACACAGCAGCCAGCTTCTCTCCAGCCTAGAATGACTGCTATAATATAGAATAAGAGATTAGCCTTAAATTAATAGCACATGTAGGCAAGAGTAGTGTATAGCTACTCTATAAAACAATAATGGTGACAGGCAACACATGCTATATACCAACACTGCCAGAACACATACTCTATATGCGAGATATGGTACATATATCAAAAGGTTTGGGGGAGTTTGCAAACCCCAGTGCAGGAGTAAGGTCCAGTTTGGCTCCAGGAACAGGCTGGAAAGTGAAATGTTGTAATAGTGTTGTAAAGAACAGGAATAGCTCCATTTTAGCCAAGGTTTCCCCAGCACAGCTTTGTTTACCTGCAAAGAACAGACAACATTGAAGGAAGAGGACTATTAACCTGAGATAAGACGTCTAAGGAAAGAAGATTGTATCAATATTTTGTATGAGGCTTTGATCACTTATTGATTATTATTCCTATGGTTATTACTTTGCTTCAACATGGAAAGACAGTCAGCTTAGGTTCACATTTGTAAGGTGACTCTCCCTGCGTTTGGGGTAAGGTGGACATCTCAACTCTAAGCAAATTCTCACCTGCTTAATCCCTGTCAATCTACTCTTTGCAAGTGGTTCCTGGAGCCTCTCTATACAATCAAATCCTGTGCTGTGGTTGGAATAACCCACTTGGGAACTATTGAACAGGTCTTACGGTTACATCATCTGGTCAGACAGAGGTATATTGTAGCCATAGGGTGTTCAGAGGTAACAGCTGCCACTAATGCCCTAATTCCTGTGGGTCCCAAGGAACCCTCTGGTATACGAGAAGATACCAGCACGTGGTAAGTGAGGGTTTCAGTTTCACCTCTGGCACGCATTTGAGCATTCCCTATAAAAGATCGCATAATGGAAATCTAACACCAGTACATTATAAAGGGGAAGTTACTTAGTACAGAGTGAATTATCTCACTCCACCAGCAAATACAGTGATCCCTCAATACACAATAATAAGTAGTTTGGGGAGGGCCACTATTTAGCAAAACCATAACTCTATGGAAAACCAGGAATTGGCCCCAGATCACCCACACAATATAAAATAAAGATTAAAGAAAAAGAAGCAAATAACTAATAGAGATAAAGCAAGTCATTTCATATAATTTAAGAAACTGTTGCTGGAAGCTGGAAATAACTTTCTATGTGGAGGACAGAAGCTTCTCCCTCTGTCGTGCCAATTGTCATTATCACTTATCACTGTACTCGTTTGACTTATGTAATGTATGTAACCCCTTCGAATGTACAGCGCCCTGGAATCAATGGCGCTTTAAAATAAATAATAATTGTAATAATAATAATAATCATGTACTTTATATAGAATATACCAAAGGAGAATGCACAAAGGAGCTGCTCCTGCTGGCACATGTAAGAGTAGCACAGAACATGTAGTATTGCACTGTACTGTGGAGAGGCGCTACTAGACCACTAATCACTGCATGCACCTCATTAATACATGTAAGAGCAGTACAGGACACGTAGTACCGTACTGTACAGAGGTGCCACTAGACCGCCAATCACTGTAGGCACCTCACTAATATATGTAAGAGCAGTACAGGAAATACAGTAACACACTGTATTGTAGAGAGGTGCTACCAGAGCACCAATCATTGTAGGCACCTCACTAATACATGTAAGAGCAGTACAGAACATGTAGTACCGCACTGTACTGTAGAGAGGCGCTACTAAACCACCAATCACTGCCTGCACCTCACTAATACATGCAGGAGCTGTACAGGACATGTAGCACTGCACTGTACTTTAGAGAGGTGCTACTAGACCACCAGTCACTGCATGCACAGCACTAATACAGAGGTTTCACAAGTAAAATATTCATGATAATTGGTTGGATTTTTCATCAATCACATTGTATGGTGAGTGTGGTTTCAAGATACAACGTTCCAGGAAAGAGTATCGTATTGTGAAAATATTGTAACCTGAGGTCATTTTCACGTGAGAGACCATTGTCCTGAATTTCCAGTTTTTGGTCAGTTTGTCTCTTAGATAAACTATATGAATGATTAGAGATTAAAGAATAAGTTGGGGTAAATTTAGAAGTCTAATTATAAAAATAGGATGAGTAGGCCAATTGGTAACATGGCAGCCATCCAGATCTTCTCGCCACATCCAGGATCAGTGTCAGAACATTATATGATATTCTAATGTTTCATATAGACTATTTTTATCAGAATACTGTACTTGTAGGATAAATATAATATTATTGCTTAAATACTGTTCTACTTTTATCCTTTTCATAACTTCTTTAGAGCCCCTTCCTGTTGTAGTGGTAAGGAAATTAATAAGTAGCAAAAGATATTATTCAAGCTGGTGGTAAGTAAGAAATGCAATCATGTTTAACAAGTTATCATACAAGTGAATAATAACTGTTTATTCCCCTACCTTAATTGAATGGTAACGGAAGAAAATTGTGTAATAATAAAACATAATATTTAAAAACAAAACTTTTTCCATT